>WYDI02023680.1:0-64215 GCA_009867235.2 Psittacus erithacus | reverse complement strand
GCGCGCCCCCGGGCGCGGGGGGGGGCTCCCCGGGGGGGGAGGGGGGGGGGGGGGGGGGGGGGGGGGGGGGTGACCCCCCCCCCCCTTCCCCTTCCTCGGAGGGAAAAAAAGAGAGGATTTTCAGAAAAAAAAAAAGCCCTCTCAGGAGTTTCCTCCACTCCTCCCCTCCCTCCCTGCCCGCGGCGCTATGTTGGTTCGCGAGCGAGCGGGCGAGGCAGCGGTCTGCCCGGGGGACGGCAGGAGGGCGCGGGGTGCCCGCCGCCGCCGACCCCCGCGGCGGGCTGGGGCCGGGGCCGCGGCAGTGGGGCAGGAGCTGCGCGGCCGCCCCCTCCCCTCCTCGCCTCTCCGGAGCCTGTGCTGTGAATGCAATGACAGCGGCGAGAGCGGCGAGAGGGAGCGGAAGACATTAGAGACGGCGGTGCCGAAAAATGAGGGAAAAAATTAATATAAATTCGCCCCCCGCATCAAACCGGCCGAATTTCGCACAGAAATTTTCCCCGTGGACCCGGCTACCCGTGGGGTGTCCCCCGGACCTGGCGGCTGCGTCTTTGGGGGGATCCGGAGTGACTTTGGGGCACTCGGCTCCCCTTTCCCGTCGTTTTTTGGACAAAAGTTTTTTTTTTCGTAATAAAGAAACGAATTTGCCTGCTCTGCCCCTCCGAGTGGCCCAGAAGCTTTTCCCTTCCCCATCGGTGTGTGTTTAGAGAAAAGTGTGGACCCAAGTAAGTGCTGAGTCGTGTTGCATTGGGGAGGGGGGTTTGCTAACTGAAAGCAGGAGAGATCCGGAGAGGGAGAGAGAGAGAGAGAGAGAGAGCAGGGACAGCTTGTTGTCAGTATCATAAACAACCAAAATGGAGGGAGAACTGAGGCATATAACAAAATAAAAATCAGAAAAAAATGCCAAAAAATACCTAAAAATCGGGGCTGCTCCCCCTTTTCTTCCTCAAGGTAACAGAATAAAACCCGTGTCTTCCCGAGACTGTTTTAAGGTTTCAGGGAGCAAGGAGTTAATATTTATTATTTTTTTTTTGTTGATGAATTCTTTGGAAAGGCAAAAGCCTCTTATAACTCGCCATCGACAATGAGAAAACGTGAAAATCCCTTTCAGGGGAGAGAGGTAGGGGGAGATGATAGTGCAGAAAGTGTATAACTTGGGGGTAATGTGGAGTGATTTTAGATAAGATAAATGCTATATGTGCTGTTTTATAACTTCCTTTTAAAATGCTTTTTTGTATGTTTGGGGGGCTTGGGGAGGTGGGGGCCCCTTTCTTTTCCTCTGTTTTCTTTTTCTTTCTTTCTTTCTTTCTTTTATCCCTCCCCCCCCCCCTTTTTTTTTTTTCCTTTTTTTTCGTCCCTCCCCGGCCGGAATGTAGTGCCTTTGTAGTGTCACTTTCCTGATCTAATTAGGATGTGTGAGGCAAAGAGCAAACCTTTCCGGTTTATAAAGTGCATTTTCGTTGCCTTTGAATTTCCAGTTTTCCTGGTGGCTCCCTCCTCTCTTTAAACTGAATTCTTCAGAGTAGTGTGGGGTTGAGGTAATGCTCCACAGGAAAAGCAGAGAGGGCTTAGGCACAGGGCACCTCTTCTGCGGGTGGTTGCTGATTTCCCTGGCACGTTTAGTTCACCTGTTTGTCTCCTACAAGAATGTGTTCTGCAGTCTCCTCGTTTTATTTATGCAAAATAATGATGCCTCATCTCGCCTCACACTGAAGTTAATGCGAAAGTGCTGCTGATGTTGGTTCCACGTGGGATCAGGGACATAGCAGGGCATTTTAAAGAGACAGGTTCTCTTTTCCTGGGGTTATCATCACCTATGCAGAGGTGATGCCTCTAGCAGAGGGATGGTTCGTTGTTTATTTTTGTAATGGAAAGGTGTCAAATCGGCCCTGCTCTGATAAATTAAGGCAGGATAATAGGGGAAAACGTGCAGACTCGTTTGGATCAAAGCAATTCTTTTGTGTGTAGCAGATCTTCAGGGGAGTTTTCTTGGTGTGTCAATTAAAATGCTGCATTTTGGAGAGCGTTTTTTTTGGAATGGGTGTTGCAGAAATGAAATGGTCTCAGGTTGTTTAATATTAAAACCTAGTGCTGTTCTGCTGGCTATGAACTCCCAGGGAGGAGACCTGTGTGCATAGGGCAGTTTCACAGACATTTTGCAGAAGTTGTGAAGTGTGTTATTTTTACTTTGAATAAGTTCAATTTTGTTGGGGACACCTGAGTTTGTTGAAAAGTGTTGTGGAGCTTGTTCTATACTTACACTTTCTGAACAGTCCCAAAAGGTTTGGAAAATAGTGAAAATAACTGTAGGTTTTAATTGGCCAGAGTAGGGGCTTTTTACAAGTACATCTTAGCTGTGTAATTATAACATCACTTGGAAGAGTTGCCTCTGGCTTTGTTTTAAAAAAGAAAAATCATCCTGCGGTCTAGTTTCATATATATGTGTGCATGTGTGTGTGCATGCATGCCTTTAGCATGGGTTCTGGCTGATACAGTTTTTTTGCTTAATTTTTAACTCATACATGTTTGACTGTAATGATGTGAAATGCTTTGCTTTTCCCTATGTATTTTAATTTTTACTGAAATGTTCTATTTAAGAAACTTGCGTTGCCTCTTAACATGGCAATTTGATATCTTTCTGTGGAGTTACGGTGTTTCTTTTACACGTGCCTTGTTTTTGTAGTCTTTGTGTTTAATTCTATATTAAAAATTGAATACAGGTATGTTGTTCTCAAGAAGGAAGATGGAGTACTGAACTTGTAGGGAGGCAATTTCAGCAAATGGTTTTTTTTTTGAACTTGTGAAAGTTGAGTATCAATTGTGATAGCTCTCTGTATTGAATAACATGTGTTCGCAAATTATCTGTACCTTTTCTGCAAGTGTGACCAAAGAAGCTGTTATATAGTAGTTGTTGACTGGGATAGTCTTGTGGTTAGAGATTTTGGAAGAAATTTCAAAGTTTTCCAGTGACTCACAGTTGTGAAAATTAAATCACATTAACTACTCTTAGGCTAGAAAAAAAAGGCTCATTAAAGAAGGCAGATTAATCAGTTTGAATAAAGGAATGAAATTGAACATTTTTTCAAAGCTGTTTTTTATGATTTAGAGATCTCTTTTATAGTTAAAAAGACTTCATACTTCAAAGTTCCTTTCCAAATATTTCATACAGTGATCTCTTCTTTTTATTGACTGAAGTAACATTATCCTGAAATGCATAGAAATTTGATAAATTAATAGCAGCGCACCATGTGTTGGTGTTTTTGATGTACCAGGGTGCGTAGATGCTAGTAGATGTGCAGAACTAACTTTATTAATAAACTAGTTAATGGTACTGAGAGCAGTATTTAAGAACTCCTTAAATATTGTGTCTGTGACCATCAGTATGAAGTGTTTAATGTGCTACTGCATTTTTACTTAATTAAGAGCTTCTAAATCATTAATACTGCTGAAAAACGCAGAAGCACATGTTGTGAAGTATCTTTCTTGACTTACAGTTATGTATTACAAAGTAAATTCAGGGTATCCAACCATAGTATAAAATTCAGGACATAGGGAGGAGGAAGAGGAAAGGGTGTTCTCACAGAATTTGATACTCTCCTGAACTGGGTTTAATGTTAAGGTATAATCCAGATGGGGATAATAATAGCAGGAGGTAAATGCTGTTTAGGATTGTTTTTTACAAACTTACTCTCTTTTTTGTAGAAAACTGAATTATTCTTGCAGGGATGACGTGGTGTTTAATAAAATCAGAAGTAGCTTTCAAAGTTTCTTTACTTCTTGGAGTTAAGATAATCATCTGTATTATATGTTGCTTTGATTCTATACATTGTTCAGTATTATTTTTTCAAGGTTTTCTAAAATCTAAACACCTGGGGAAGCAAATATTATGGGCTGTTGCTGCCAAAGTTACCCTACTTTTTGTAGGTAAACTGGGGAGTTACAAATGTGTTAAAATCCCTTTTAGATACTTACCAATCCTATTCAATAATGCTTTAAAGGTAATAACTATGGTATTCTACAACAGTACAGCAAACACAGAAATCTAAACTGGCATGCATTCATCTTTTCTTGAATGCTTAGTTCAAGTGTGTCTCTTGGTGTGTACTTTTTATTTAGTAATTATCCTGAAAAATGAGTTTCCCAGTGTAGAACTTTGAGACTTAAATTAAGAAGCTTTTTAAAAGTTTGTGCAATTCCAAAAGGCACTGCATACAAAGTGGAGGCATTTCTAATGGTTGTCCATCTCTGCAGCTAGTCAGTCAAAATGGTGCCCTTAAGTCTCCTCCTTTCAGTGTAGTGCAAGTGTTTTAAAATTAAGGGTTAAAGAGGGCACTGCTCATGTTCTAAATAAACCACTGTTTTTAACTGTTCGTGGTTATTTTGTTAAAAGAGATGTTTTACTGCAGAGTCTAAAGCATAAGGTTTTTAACTTTCGGATCTAGAATCTCTTACATGTTTAAAACCAGTTTTTTGTCAGAAAGTACCTTTTGGGAGGGTTCTTGAACAAGTTTATCTGTTTACAAAGGGGAGATATTCTGGGAAATGTGAAATACATTAGAGCAATTAGACCATTCTCAAATCAGTGTAGAGTTAAAAGGAGCTAGTAGCCACTGCCACCAAAGTGAGAGAGCACTTGTTTTCAAGGAGATACTCTCCAAATACCTGCTACTAGCGAAGATTTAGCTTACATTGCTTTTGAAAGAAATGTGCAGTGTCTATCCACTGAACTGTTAAGCATCTTTAACCAATTACCAAATATTTAAGTAGCCTTAAAAAACTATTTAAAAATAATTCATATATTAGAACAAAGTAACATTTTATATTGATCAAAAGTAAAATGTTTAAATTTCTGAAGTGTCAGGGATTTTTTTTCATTTATCTGAAGATCTTCTTAGTAGAGGGTTGTGTTTTTTTCCTGCTAATAAAAAAAAACACATATAGAATTTAAGTAAATTTATATTAATTTTTAAATTGTATGAACTTCTAATTTGAATGTGAAAAATCGATTAACTATCAATATAATCACTTATATAGCTGCCTGTATTTTATTTTTAATTTTTCAAGGAATATAGGGACCCTTTATTTGAAACTCAGTAGATTGCAGTTACTAATGCATTTTAAAGGAACTGTTGTCCACCAGACATCAAATGTGAAAAGTTCTAATTGTAAGCAAATTATAAAAGCCTAATACTGAACAGAACTGGTCACCATTACTGCAAGTTCAGTTTTACTTTTATTTAGATTGGCTTGTTAAAGTGTTTTTTGTCTGCTTCAGTATCAGTGTTCACCTGTTACTGTCTCATCTTAGAAGGATGAATTAGCAGAAATGAATAGAATTAGATGGAGGGGTTAAATTTTTTACAAGATATAACATGTTTTTAAAAACAGTTATGTGATCATAGTTACACAGTATGGGGCCTTCTCATAGGTTATATTAAAATTGTTAATATTTAAGTGGACCCTGCATCTCTTGTAAACAGTTACTGTAGGATCATGGCATTAAAATTAACCACTGTACATAGCAGGGTTTTGAGAAGACTGCATATGTACATACTTAACAGCAAAAAGTGGGAAGGCTTATATAGTTATTCTCACGTTGAAGGAATAAATCAGTTTCTATTATAGCCGCCTTTGTAATAACTTCTGATCCTTTCCTAATTCACTGTCTGTTCAGAGTGTAGAGATACCTTGTCAAATACATTAAAATACATGGCCTGAGTGATGGGCTATTTTATGCATGTCCAACTGTGGTGGTTTTAATAGACTTACAAAAGGGCACAAAGAAAGTAGAATATGGCCCAGTGTGCATAATTTTATTTTTTTTGTTTAAAGGAAAGATGAAAAACAAGCAACCTAAAAAAAAGACCAAAACACAACCCCCACAACAAACAGGTCTGAACTAGTATAAAATAAAAAAGTGAGATAGATAAAACAACTGTATGTAGACTATAATACAAAACAGTAACTCAAAGCTCTGAAGTAAAATAGCTCAAATCAGCTTTGAGAAGTCAGATGGGAATCAGGGAAGTAAAACCTAGAACTGCCATCAGATGCAATTAAGAAATAACTATGTAAAGGAACTTGGAAAAATGCAGAAAGTGTCTGTTGTAGAGAACTGAATTGCTATAATCTTCTTTTGCACTTAATGTGCTAAATTCCTCTCTTAATGGAGAATATCCCTAGAAATCAGATTAGAAAGTGTATAAAGGGAATTATTTGTCAAAGTTGTTTTTTCACTAAAGTTAGGATAACTAATAATAATCTAACAATAATCTCTTCCCTACTATGTAAATAATACTTCATTTGATATCATTTCATTGTGCAGATTGCACATAGATTTACATATGGTATGTGTAATTTACCTGGTAGCCTGATGCTGTATATCACTAACTTTCACCCTAAACGCTTTTTTTTACAGTTGTAGGTCACATTATCCTTTGGAGACTGCCAAATCTGAAATATTTCTCATGAAACAAGATGTAGATGTCTGATTTTGTCTTCTGCATGTTTACTGTGAATTACCAAGTAATCAAAAAGCAAGAATGTCAGAAAACTTATCTTCCCTGTTCATTTTTTGAGTGTGTGCTTGTATACTGCAGGATACCAGATTTACTAGTGCATGGATTCTCCAAAAAGCCCTGCAAATCATCGTATTCTGAATTAATGAGATCTTATTACACTGAATGTTTGAGCAGCAGAAAGGCCATGTGTATGCAAATCAGATTTACTGTCCCAAGTGTTTCTCGCTTCTAATAGAACTGTCTATTGCATGGTACCTGTGTTTCTCATGGATGTTACATTTATACATAATACAGATATACACACACCCCTTTTAAGGTAACATCTGGCTGTTTAGGGACAACATTATGTCTTTGCAATAGGATTTTTTTTTTCTTGGTTGTCATTTGTTTTGTTTTGTGGGGGTTTTTTGGTTTTTTTTTGTTGGTTTTGGGGTTTTTTTCTTTTAAAGAGACCTGTTTGAAAGAAAGGCAGAAAGAGGGATTCTGGCAGCTCACTATTAAATTTCAATCAAGCCTGTATAGTTAGTAATAAAACATTTACAAGTTTGTAAATGTTAAGTTTCTTCAAACTCTTACTGTCACGTGTGGAATTTTCATTTGTACTAATTGTTCATTTACTGCAGCTGCCTACATGCAAGCCTTAAGACTGTATTTACCACATGGAAGTATAGATAAAATATATGTAAAAGTAGAAATTGCCTACAGCTGTTCTTAGGTTTTCATAAGATGATACACTGCAAAGGTGTGCATTTGTGGTGCTAGCTACCAGGTACTGGTTCTTGTACCCTCACAAGTACTTCAAAAGGAGTGAGTATTAAACTAAAATAAAACAAATTTAAAATTCTGTCAGGGTTTTATGCTATGTTTAAAAGCTAAATATGGACATTGTTCAAGCTTATTTTGTTCACTGGAAGTTATTGTGGACAATGCATGCAGAATTTGTTTCATCTAAGACACTAGAAAATTGTGAACCACATAACTTAGAGAAGAGCTTAGACATAGCTGATAACAATAAATGCCAATTAATCGGAATCTGTAGAATTGTTTTCCTCTGTAGCTTGACAGTTTTCTTTAATTCTTTTGAATACTGGGATTGTGTTTAGACTTACCACTTCTAATTATACCTCAGCACAAATATATAGCTTATGGCTATATTTTAATCAGTTTCAGAAAAAGTAATAAAAATATTATTGCATCTGTCAAAGGATGGTGTTGCTACATGCTATTTTAAACGGTGTTTAAGTACAGTTATAAGCATACCAGTACAGTGAAATCAGCTCTGTTCCTAAAACAGCAAAGTTACATTATTTGTCACTTAAAAAGTTGACCGGGAATCGTAATATGTTAATTATCCTAATTATTCAGGCTGGTTTTAATATGTGTTGAAATTGCTTTAAAAAGTATGTATGAAATATTTATATCAAGCTCATTTAATTTTTCATTACTTGTAAAATGTAATGTTTTCCCTGTTGTAATTTTAAAGGGTTTTTGTCTTAGCTGGACGAGCGTATCCTTTTCTTTTGGATACACTCGTTCCTGAACCCAGCAGTTCTTTCACTTATTTAAGCCTCTTTCATTCCCTCAAAATGAATTTGTAGTTCAGTAAGTGTTGGTCGTGATAATTTTTGTACTAGAAAAAACATGCTGAGGGTTACTGTGGAATTAACTTGTGCTGATGATGCTACAAGTATAAAAATCGGGTGTAGAATAACATGGGAAACTCAAACATAATGATATTTAGATGATGGAAATAGTCCCAAACTGGCTGAATGTTAAACTAGCCTATGAGGAAATAGATGTTGGGTTTTGCAGCCTTGTAGCATTAATCAAATATGTGGTATCACTACTCCGCATAAGAAATACTCAAACACACTCCTAGCATCAATTGCTGTAGAAGGCAAACAGAAATCTAGATTACACTTTCAGAAATGGTAAACTATGTAATAGGTTTTGGAGGGAGAGGGAGGGAAAAATGGGTTTAGAGGTCTCCTCTGTAATATAATATCATTTTACTTTTGAAAACTTTGCCGCTTAAGAATATTTGAGAATGTAAGTTAAGTCCGTCTTGTGTAATACATTTCGGTTTCTAGTAGAGTTTTTTATCTATGCATCGTGTAAACAAACTTCTTACTTTTCAGTATATTTAAATATTTTTACTGAAAAGGAAGTGCATTTAAAGCAGTTTTTAACTGCACTGATTACCTAAGAATTCCTAAGAATTTGTGATTTTGGCTGCACAGTAATGTTGCAGCCTTGAAACTGATAATACGTTCAGTTATCTTGAGGTGAACTCCACAGTTCTTCATTAGGCAGGTCAAATTCCCCAAAGTTTTGTCTGAATAAGTACTAGAGTACTGTGCTGTTCCAGTTATCAGGAATCAAGGACTAGAAAGTCAACCCTGAGCAAACCCTCAAAGATTTCACAGATGACCTAAACCTCTCTTATTCCTTTCATAGTTTTAGTTGTTAAAATGTGGTTTAAGGTCAAATAACTCCTTCTGTTAGCATCCAACATTTATTGTAAAGGATGTAGTTTGATATTTGGTGATAGTTTTAGCACAAAGGTTTTATGTAGGTAGCTTAACAAAAAACCTTAAAGGCAGGCAAAAATTTGCTGTCAGGTTGCAAATGCTCTGTAACTGTTACCTGAAGTAGTACTTGAATCACGTGTTTCATTGAGATATTGAGATAGTTTCCTTATTAATTTTTCCTTTCCCAATATACATAAAAATTCACCACCACTTTTGCTGCCAACAATGATCTGAGGATTATGCATCCATATATCTCCCTCTCCAAATCTTTTGTAGCTTAGGCCTTTGTAGGAAGGTTGAGAGGTCTAGTGGATAGAGATCATAATGTAATTTTATCCCTCTTATGAATGAACTATTACTTAGCAATTTCCTTAATTCATTATGTGTTTTGGTGTTTGGGGGGGTACATCTGAGAGAGTATGTAGTCAAAACTACGTATACTCCCTGCCTGTGTATGGTAGAGATCAGGCCTGAAGAGCCTGAGTATTCTATCTTGCTTTGGGTACTTCTAGACTTGTTATGTGATGATAAAAATGTTTGGTTTTTTCCCTGCCACTTGTTGCATTCATCAGTTGTTTAGGAATTCTATTTCTTGGTATTTTTTGAGTATGTTGCAGTGGCTGGCAAAGTTTTTAAATCGCCTGAACTACAGAATTTGTAGATGGAAGACGGAGACTTTGCTTTCCTATCTGATCTTGCCCAGATTATTTGAAAGTTTCCTTGGCCTCTTCAACAGTGCGTTGCTATAAATCAGAACAATTTAAATTGAACAAACAGTCAATAAAAATGCATGTCCTGGTTCCCTCTGGCAAAGCTTATTAAAGTCCAGCTGGACACTGACAATTCTTTTCACTGTGACCTTCAGGGTATACAGCCTCTACTTCATGCCAGCCAAATATCTCATTTCCATCTGTCTAATTCTGGGTGGGTCATTAGTAAATGTACAGTAGTAACTGTATAGTCTGCATTGCTAACATTTTAATCCTGTCTTAATGAAATCTGTGGTAAAGTGGAAATGTTTCTCAGGGAGTGAGTGGTACTTCCCCATCTGTGGCTTGGTGTTTTGTTTTACTGTAAAGTATATTTGAGATTGTTTCAGGTAGCATTCATGAGAAGAGTTGATCTTTCAGGTTGTCAGGAATCAAGCTGGTCAGGGTTGGGGTTTTTATAGGTTGAAACCAGTAATTTTTTTAACATTATTTGGAAACTGCTGGTCATTGAGGGATACATCATGAAACAGCAGAGTCATATGCCTCTCAGCAGGGGATCCTGCTTAATGATGGAACTGCAGTGTCCTAAATGTGGAAGGGGTAGACCTGCAGTGAAGGACTGATCTTTTTCTGCTGTGCGAACAGGGAACTGCTTTACTCTAGCTTTAACAAATAAATCAATTATTTGGAATAAGATCCTTCCTTCACACACTGACACGTTCATTTTTTCCTCCATTGTCAGAAATGGGCACTTCAGGATGATTTTTACAAGTCTGTCAACTTGAAAGGGCAATCAGTGTAACCCCATATGAAATCAGAGTGTTTGAAAAGGACAAAAATCCTTTTATTAAAGATCTTGGAAAAATATTTACATGTCGAGAAAGCAAAGACAAATACCTACTGTGCTAATCTGATGATGCTTTATAACTAAGTAAATAATACATGAATATCTGTTGTGGGAGATTCATTTAGCAGTAGCTTGGCTCTCTCAGGGAATGTGTGTTGTATTAATATATTTATGAAAATAATACATAACCTACATTTAAAGGAATGTAGTTTCAGTAAAAACCCATCAGAACTTGATCAAAAGAAAACAGAAAAAAAAATTGTTTCGTCCATGTACATCCCTATTTTCTTTTGTGGTGTAAAGGTTAGGTACCTGGGCATGCATAGATATTCAGGACCCTGCCATAATTATTCCTGTGATCTGTACAAACACCAGATTCTTCTACTACATGCAGATAGTGCATTCTAAAGTGCTTTCTAAGGTTAGTGAGTTTGTTGATTTTGTGAGTTTGAATTTAGAATTAAAAGTAATACATAGAAAAGTGGTATGCTACTGATGTAGTAGCACAAAGTATTCTAGTCCAGTGTTGAAAGTGTAGGTTATAAAACCTGAATGTAAATATTATGTGGAGTTGACTTACTGGTAATGTGGATTGTACCTAGGAAAACAAGTGTTTTGTTTTGTCGGAATTACTGTTTCCCCCTGGTGTATTTGCCTTTAATTGAATTCTGCTCTGTAATTTATTTTTTTTCCTTGTTATTTGCACAGAATTGTGTTCATGCTTTTTCCTCCAAACAAATACAAATAGCATTGTACTCCTGCTGTGATGATTATACATAACACCTCTGACTCAGCAGATCAAAAGTTATGTTTATTGGAAAACAGAATTAACATCTTATACTTTTTTTCCTAAGACCACTTAAAAATAGCTTTGTCCAAAGAGATTATGCTTTTAACATGCTAATCCACTAAGCCATCATACATCATTCTGTAGGCAGTGTTTTTGTTCCAGGCAGCTACCTCTTACTAGAGTCCATCTGAAAGGTTTCAGGTTATCACAGAAAAATACTCATAAACTCAAATTCTTGAGGAGAGAGGTTTCTTTAATAGAATGCACAATACGCGCATTATCAAATTGCAGCCTTTTTTCCAAGAATTGTTTTACATGTCAGCATGGTTTGGCCTGCTTTAAGGCATTCTGGTTATTCGAGACAAATTGTTGATTAAAAATGGCATATGCAAAAACTTTTTCTGTGTGTGTGTGGTGTAGCAATTCCTAATTTTGATATAGAATACTATGTTGTGATAGTCAAATACCTGAGTGGAATGCTATACTGATTGTAGGAAAGATAGAGTAAAGGAGGATGAGAATTTCTGCCAGCTGGATTAGAAACTCCGAAGTTCAACTGCATGAGTAGTTTCAATTGCTAATCTCGCCGCATGTTCCTCTGCCACTTTGTTTTCTGAAGTTGCATTTTCCTCATTCAATGTTTATGATTGCATACTGTCTCTGTATAATGGGTCACATGAACATGGGAATCGGCAATACTGACTTGGCAGAAAATTCTGTAAAGTGCAAAAAATACAACAGAAAAATAGTTCTGTCTTATCTTTTGATTTCAGAAATCTTATATGTTACTTGTAAGAACAGTAGATATGTATGTTTCAGCCTGAAGTTTGTAGGTTGACTGCCACTGTGAACATCAGTGACTACTTTTTAATACCTATTTTTTAGGTATTAAATACCAGTACAAGGAATTTACTTGGATTTGCAAGTTGAATTAGGGTGCAAAGTTTGCTGAAACAGCTTAGAAATAGCCATTTTCATTTATTGTTACAAATGCTGATTCAGAATGGTACAACATAAGTGAAAACTTTAGTTGTTACTACTTGATACTATTCTGGCTAGTTATGGAGCTGCATTTAATGTTATCTGACAGATTAGAGTATTTAACTTGAAAAAGTGCTGCTGCTGGACTGGTGAGTTGGGACGTTGCCTACTATGATTTCCTACTGGCAAGAAGGCTGTAAAGACCATTTTAAGGCAAGCTTGGTTGTACTTGAAACTGATGGAGTTAGGTAAGGTTTGACACGCTGCTTTCTTCTTTAGGGACGCCAAACACCTTTTGTAATTTTTGGGCCAAGGTATTTTTGAACTGGAGAAGTGTGTTTCATGTAATCTGAAAGAACCCTTGGTTTTGGTGGCATTTACCCTATACCTTGAAGTATGATGATTGTGTGGGCTTTTTGTTACACTGGTAATCTAAACACCTATGGCCATGATATGAGCATAATACATTGTGGTGTTGATCACTTCCATATTCAACTATCTGCAAAGAACAGTGCCATAATAAACCACAGGGAAAATACGGGAAAGAGTGTGATACAGAGCAAAATGAAACATTGTAGGGCCTACACTGAGGGTGCAGTGACAGTCCACAGAGGATTATCCTCACAGTGTTTTGCTGTAAGGCTGCGTGCTGTTTGTGTGTGATAGCACTTCCTACGTAGTGTCTGTTGATTATGTTAATAAATGAAGTTATTTTCCACAAGGAGATTTAAGTATCAGTAGACAGAAGCGCTGCATGAGAGTAACTGTGCCAGTCTTTCTGTAAATTGTTTTAAAATAGACGGTTGAAGAAGGTGCTGTTCCAAACAGTCACAGTTTAAAATTCTGATAAGGAAGGAATTGTTGTAAAGTGTTTTGTTCCGAAGCTGTATGCTGAATTGTCCTGGCAGATAGAGTTCCTCATTCTTTCAGGGCTGGATTTTCACTGAGCAATTAGATGAAGTTACCTACATTTGAACTGAATCCTGAAGTTAACCTACCTGGAGTGAAAATGATAATACTAAAACTGGTACATAAATCACTTTTTGGAGCTGGGTTTTTAACTGCATTAGTGAAAAATACATTCTTTGACTCACCGGTTTAAATTAAAAAAACCACCAAAACAAAGCAAAACCAGAAAACCACCAAGAACAGTTTTGTGTGTGATTAGGATAGGGTATTACTCAATTTATATGTATGACCAGTGCAGAAACAGAGAATGTCTCTAAATTCAGCAAGTGGTGTGTGTTGCTCTAAAGGCAGCAACTGACTCATGTGACTGTCTTAGCAGCTGGGCAGCAAGATTAGAGGGCTACTATGTACACATTCCCTTACTGAGGGGTCCAAGCTATTGCTAAATGAAGTTGTATTCCTGCCAACAACTGAATAACTGGCATAAGAAAATATAGTAAATGAGTGTGTCATCAGGTTAGTGCAGTAGTTCAGGCAGTTATTAAAGTGAAAGAAAAAAAAACAAACCAACAGACAACCAACCAAAACCCAAAACTTTTAACTTTTCCAAGATTCACATTTAAAAGATTTTTGTTCTTTTTTCAAAGACTCTGACTTCATATGAGATTACATGTTAATTGTCCCTTTCAATTTGCAGATTTGCAAAAATCATCTTGAAAGGGTTGTTTCTGACACCACAGGAAAAAAAATAAGAATGTGAGTGAAGAATCTTGTTCCAGAGAACTCACTCATTTATTTGTAAAAGTACTAAAAATATGCTTGTATCATGAAGTATTTTGATTTGAACCAAAATTGGCAAAGCGTATACTTCTTGGTCACTTGCTAATTTGAAGACTTATTCATGATGTTATTCCTCATGTATTTCGTAATTGTAAGAATTTGTGAAGTTTGTTCCAAATTGTCTTTAAGTTTTCCTGGCATGCCAGTATGGATTAGTGGAATATGTACTCTTTTTACTCTTTTTTTAATGTTTCCCTAATCTGATTTTTTTTTTTTTAAACTCGGGATACTTGCTTTTCTTGAGAAAGTTGCTAAACACTTGTGAGTGCTTTGTCCTTTATATATATATATATATATATATATGTCTTTACAGTTACACATTGATATTCCAACTGTTATTTATGGATTTATACTCAGAAGTCTTACCTTGTCAAACATCTCCTTAGGACTAACCCCCATAGAGAACTCAGTTGTGAGGACCAGAGGACATAATGCTTGACAGTTGCAATCAAGTAAATTGATACAGAAATCAGGAAGACATAAATATGAAGCTCCTTAGGGCTATTTTTAGTATCAACTTTCAGACCATAATTATATTTTAAAGATGAGAATGTATTTGCCAAAGCAGAACTTTTAAATATAAAAAGCCAAGACAGATGAGAGGTCAAGCCCATGATAAATTCCTCATAGTAAAGAGGATCAGAAGAGTGTGTGTTCCTAGCCATCATCACTGCATCCTGCTACCCTCAAAAAGATAAACTGTTCATGATTTTTCTGCTTCAGGTTTTCTGGATTTCTGCTTTCTCTCTTTTCCTGCCTAGTAATGACTTGTTTCCCACCTTGTTGTTCATTCAAAGTTTGTGCAGTTTTCCTCAACAGTGTCTTTTATTTATATCTCTAAGAAAAATAAAAAAGGGAAACATAAAATAAGGTTGTCCGGAGATACCAGTGCAGGTGAAAACTACTTTCTCAAGGTGGACCATTGCTTTAATATTATGTCAAAACACCTTGTTGATCTGGCCCTTTTAGTTTTGCATGTGTTTAGGTTTCTGCATAATTGAATCTCCTATTGTGTAGTATTTTGAAATACTTGATTTATAGGAAATGTTCAGTTTGGTTTTTATTTTGATTCATCCTTTCATGAATGTTTCATTACTATTTTTTTAATGTATCATTTCCTTGTACCAGATTGCTTTTCTACTCTGCTTTCATAATTTTTCAGTCACATATTACTCATCAGTTGCAAAAGAAAAATGTTTGTGTGCTTATTTCTGCACAGTCTCATGTTGCTCTGTGACACAGAAGCAGCAGAAAACAGTGTATTTCTGTATTGATAGGTAGTTTGTAGATAAAGCACTAGCAGATTGTGGCCAAGGACATACCTGCAAAATATGTTTACCCTCTAACTATTTGAATGCTTCAGTGGATTCCTGTGTACTATTCTTAACACATTCCTTGAGATGAACCATCAGAAATGTTCGTGTGCCAGCAGAGTTTCAGGTCCTGAGTCTTGCTGCTCTGTGTTACACGCTGCGGCAGCTTCCTGGGCTCAGACTTCTCCGCAGGGAAGAACTCTGCTGTAATGCGGGTTGTGTTGAGCTGCTTCCCTTTCTTCTGCAACATACTCCTGTTTAGAGCACCTTTTGCACAGCTGGAAGAATTGTATAAAATACCTGTCCTGAGGGGATATTTGTGGGAACTTGGACTTCGGCTTGTTTGTTCTTTTCAGAATTACACCCAGAATTTCTCAGCCACAAATTTGTGCTGTTCCACTGAACCGAAGAGGGAAGTATCTTCACATGGATTCTGAGGAGGAAAGCTCTTAAACTACCTCTATGAAAATAACACAGTCTTTTTTTTTAATAAATTTGTTTTCCAAGGGGCCAAGGAGGTATGTCGTATTTGTGCAAGGCTACCACTTGTAGGCAGACATGGCTGAAGAAAGGAATAGGAAAGATGCTTGTTTGATATAGTCCTCCCCTTTTCCCTCATGCCATTCTGTTATTAGGATGGGGAATTATGGTGATGTTTGCTTCTTAGGGTTGTTAGAAAATCACAGGTATTTTTGAAGGAAGTTGAGGTGCTGTTTCTGATGCTGGTTCTGTCCTTCTGATGAGAGTTTCATAGTGTTGCTGTGGTGGTGTGCGCCACCTGCCCAATATGATTTCCTTTGGCAGGAAAGACCTACAGCTAAGAAGAAAAGAAATGATTTGGGGGAAGTTGATGGTTCTTTTTTTATAAAGCTCAGCCTGTGCTCTCAGACAGCATTTCTTAGGGCTAGAGTTGCAGTCTCACTGGTTTGCTTGCCCTGGGGAGGCCTGGCAAGTTGGCTGGAAGCTGTAAGTTGATCAGGAGTGACTCTTGAGCTCTTCAGTTTCAGATGTGAATTTGGTATTTGGCTCTCTTAAGGAGTGATGAGCTTCCTAGTGATCTGAGAGAATTGCAGTAGCCTTTGGAAAGAGAGAAATCTTGGTTCTGGTGTCCTCTGAGAAAGCAAGCCTTCTGGAGCAAGCTGAAAAGTAAAGAAAAAGTAGCATCCATTTTTAGGATTCAGTGTACTAGAGGCTGAAAAGAAAAACAGAGCAGGCATCTGCCCTTCCCCAGGTAAGCTTACAGTGCTACTTGAAGGAGAACTGAGACACATGGAAAGGAAAGGGGAAAAAGCAGTTAAAGTACTTGTGGTTGCATATATGCACCCTGTTAAATTTTGTGTGTTAAAATAAGAACAGCAGCCGATACTACAGATTTTAAATAAAATAATAAATTCAGCTGCCCCTCATTTACACAAAGCCAAATTATGTTCCTCTCAGTCATCACAATGGGAACTCCCATGCTATCCTGCTTTTCAGGCCCTGGATCACTGAAGGCAAATACCCAGTGGGATGCTCGTTCTCGGAGCCGTATGTATCCTGCAGATGGGAGTTCACAAGCCAGTTTGCTGGCTGGAAACTTATACATGGATCTTGACAATGGAACATATTTATACTGAGTTCTGGTATGCTCCCTAGCACGTTTGGTGTTCTGCCTCAGCCTCTGGATACTGTGAGAAATCCTGCCCTACAGCCGCAGTCTATACCTTAGTGAAACACCCAGCTGCTCGTACATTGTTTCTGACCCTTGTGGTGGAGAGACACTACTTGCCCAAACTTCATGACACTTGTACCATAAGCATCTTGATACCAAACCCTGCAGTGCATGCACAGGATAAAATACAGAGTGGGAATAAGGTAAATGGATCTTGTGGGGTTTTTTTCTGAAGATTGTTTTTTAAGAATCAAGTTTCTAAGGCTTTTTTTTTTTTTTTTTTGAGAACCTGTTTTGAGATTCATAGGCTGAGTTTTTCAGAACCATTGTCTTCATAATCTGTTTAGAATGCAACTTTCACTGCTTTCCGCTGCAGCTGCAGGCACTAAGTATTTCTGCAAATCACTACTTCTAGACCCATGCCAAGGACCTGGAAAATTAATGGCCTCTTCTGTAGCATTCAATATAAATGACACAGAGATCTCTAGTAGAATCTGAGTCCTCTAAGACAGTGTTCAATTATCTGACTCAAAAGATTGGTTTCTGAATGACTAAAGGGCTTGTGGAATAAGTAATCAAGAAATTGGCCTAATTTGGGTAGGGTTCACAGAAATGACAGCTTCACCACTATCTCCATGTTAATTTCAAGTCTCCATTCTAAAGGACAGGGGTTCAAAACTCTAGGAATATGAAAAACCTGCCAGAAGCTTTTAACACAGACAAAACTTTTTTTTACATTAACCTTTATTTTTTGAAATGGCTGTACTATTTTGAATGAAGAAAAAGTGAAGAAGCAGAACACTGAAGCAGACACTAACTTGTAAAATTTCAGCCCAAACAATGGCAGTTTGGCAAAGTCATGATTTTTCTTATGTAGAGCAGTTTATCTTACAATTGCAAGTGTTTCGTAGCATGGTGAAATGTGATCCTACTTATTCTGCCAATAGTAAAATATGCTGGATTTGAGTTAGCATTTGTACCTACTGACAGCATCCTCAGCTCTTGTGCGAGTTAACAGAGGAATTGTCCTGCTTTCAGATCGAGAGCTGTTAGACAACTGTTATCACAGGTCTTACCAGCCAAATCAAGGCCTTGACATGACAAATACTGCTTTCAGTCAACCTGGCACATGCTAATCAAATTCTGTGTTTGCATTTTATACAATAAGAGTAATTACACTTGTGTGTGTATCAAAGCCTTTTGTTCTGTTTCTGGCAGTGGCAAAACCAAAGGTGTGAAAGGTGCAGAAGCAGGGCAAGCATATCTGGCTGGTTTTCTCAGAGTATTCTCTTGATCTTCAATAATTAGCTTGTCAGAGGCTTCCTGAGACAGACATGGTGGGTTTGTGTTCACTAACCTTTATTGGACTTTTTCCGTAACTACTTACTGTGACCTCTAGAGTCCTTGTAAACTCTTAAGTGTCTAAATACCCTGTTGCAAGGAGTTTCACAGCAGAAGCATGTGAAGAACAGTACATTTCCTTCTTGAGTCTGTGTCCTTGTCATCTCATTTCACATCTCCAGCTCTGTTATTGGAAGAGGCAGTAACTACCAGTCTGTTCAGCTTCACCTGTCAGTCTCTAACCACTTCAGGTATGCCTGCATGCCGTTCAGTTGCATCTCCCGTATCTGTGTGTGTATCCATTCCTTCAGAGAATTCCACTTGCTTTGCAGAGCTTGATTTAATTTTTCAAGATTTGTTGCCTTTTCACCAATATGTTGTATTTATTCATGTGTCCTCCTACCACTCCCACTGTTACTCAAGTTTATGCTCACTTGCCTGCCGTAGGTGTCAAGCTTACTCTAGTACTTTGGACATTGGGAATTAATTGTTAGGAAAGCAATAAAAAAGGTAGAAATCTGTGGTGTGTCTGTCTCCTGAGTACTATACAAAAGATAGATGTAGAATGGCAAAAATACAGGACAAAGCAATGAATATGAAAATAAGTAGTGAAATGGCTTCCATGGAAGGAAGGACTAAGTAGCCTGGGTAAGAGACTACAAAAGGGAGACTACAATAGAGGTTTCATGTCACATACAGGATCAGAAAGGAATCGTGAGTGGCATAAGTGGGATGAAGAGGGAGCAAAATCATTAGCTGAGAGAAAAGAGAAATAGTGGGAGATGGGTTCAGAACAACCTAAAAGCAGTTCTTAATAAAATGTGAAATTAAGCTGTGGAACTCCTTGCCATGGGGTGGTGTGAGTAAAAAAGCTTACATGGGCACAAGAGTGGCCTGCCAAATTAGTGTCTAGCTTGGGAAGTCCCTAAATCACAAATGGTGATACTACCCAAAATGCTACCTGCTTGCTTCCCTCATGATCTGCTGTTGGCTGGTACTGGAGCAAGGATGCTGGGCTGTATGTGCTTCTGCTCTGACCTGCTAGGACCATCATTGTGTTCCGATGAGTATGCAAGCACTCAGAACTGGAACAAATCACCCAGAACTGGAACGAATCACCTCGCCTGAGCCAAATGCCTTACTGACACAGAAGCCGTGTCTGTCTCTGTGAACCTATATAGATTCACTTGCAAGCTAGTTACATTTCTGTCCTCTAATCACATCCCTGTCTTCTGATACGTAAATTTAAACCCAGTGTTTGGTTGCTTAGGAGCCCCTTTAATTTCCATCCTAAAGTTATTTTCAGTAAGCTTACACTTACTCTTTATGTCAGCTCTGCTCATTGTCTCATTGGTGTACTTAAGACTTTTTTTTTATTTTTTTTCCTTCTGGTCTGATGTTTTGTTGTGCTATCCCAAATAAATTTTTGAGAATATGTATTACCAATTTATACATGGTGTTCCAGCAAGGTCTTGATAGTCTGCTATAGTAGCATCTCTGTGTCCCTTTCTGCACTGGAAATACAGCTGCTTTTCCTAATCATTATATTTTCTTTCATCTGAAGCAGCTCTTCAGTGATTTTTACTAGCTACTTACAGGATGGTTATACACAAACGTTTTCCTTTTCTGCTACTTCCAGCTGATGATTGGTCACTTTTCAGCAGAACTGCCTACTTTCTGTTACTCTGTCTTTTGCTGTTACTTTTCATCCCACTTCTGTCACTGCTGTCCTTAAGATTTGTTGCTCTTTTTCTTACGTGTTGTTTCAGTCTGCGCTGTACTTCTGGTACCTTGTAGTCTTGTATTTTCTACACATTTTGGTAGTGCTCATTTAAAAGTATAAAAAAAAAAAAAAAAAAGAAAATGTTGAATCAAAAAAGACTGAAGACCAGTCTTGGCAGAAGTCCATAAATAACATCCTTCCACCTTTCAGAAAGAAATCTGTTGTCATCTCTTCTTGATCTGTTCTTTTTCCTGCCATACTGTTCTTGAACTAACCCTTCTCAGCTCAACAAACTACTGTTCAGGTGGTAATGTATCAGATTTCTTGCCAAGTGAGACTTGAACTGTTGTGCTTCCTTTGTATAAAGAATATTTTGCCATGTTGAAGAAAAGTTGCATGTTTGACATGGTTCAACTTTTAAGAATCATGTTACATTTTATTCGATTTTCTCTTTACCTTCATGTTTTCATTCTTTGTTTGAAAACATGCTGCAAGTAAGAGGGCATGCTGTCGTCATGAATTGTATGTCCAGATAACTTTTCTCTACCTTTGCTCAGTGTTGAAATAAGGCAAAAAGTGTTTACTTGGATTTGATGCTGGTTTAAGACTCCTCCATCTCATCACATGGCAGACTTGCTTTCTGTTAAATCATAACGTAGTATTTCAGTATGAAAGGTAAGGTTACATATGTACAGGTGATACTTTTTGAATTGACCTTTCAGAACTCCCCCGTGTTGGTCTCTGTGGTTGGTAGCCAGCTCTGATGCAGAGGACTGTGAACTTCTACCTGTTTTCACTGTAGTGGAAATAGTGAGTTGAAACAATTGGCCAGTGCTTCTCTCTGTTGTGATTGTAGATGTTTGGCTGACTTAGTTCTGACCAAGTTTATTCAAGGAAATCTGTGCACTGCCAGTAATATGAACTTAGTCGGTTAGTACCTCTCATCACCCCTGCTAAGGTGAGAGCACCTTGCTGTGTTGTGGTACTCCATTAGTCTGTTGTGCTCAGTCTGCTCTGCCAAGCTGGTTCCCCTCACTGCCCTCCTGGACCTTGGGTCTGCAAGACAGAGGTGGTGCCAAATCCCCTTGTTTAGTAGGGTGCTGAAATTTCTGCTGTTCCTGATTCTGAACAGCTGCTCACTCCAGTTTGTGCCAAGATGAAATCTCTTCTTGCAGCTTCTCAGTGATTGGAGGTTGGGCTAGAGCTGCGGGAATTCCAACCTGCTCATCCCTGTACCTGAGACAGCTCTTCTCCGCCTCCTCTTGTGCTGGCACCAAGATACTCCAAAATTAGACTGCACTGAAACGGTCAGCATTTTTTCTGTAGGGTTAATTTGACTCATTTAACTCTCTGGCCTGGTACTGTGTGGCCAGACAAGCACAGTGTAAGAAAGAAAGGGAGGGAGGGAGGAAGAAGCACTGTACCTAGAACTGTTTCAGTGTGGAGACGCATCTAAAATACCTAAGCTCTGGACAGGCTGACAGAGGGCTGCCCTGTGTTCTTTTCAACATGGCAGCTGGACAGATGTGTCTATCTCCAGCTCCAAAGTGTTCACCAGGGTGCTGTGCCAGAGCTGTTATCCTCTGCCTCTGAACTGCTCATGGGCACTGGATCCTGGCGCTGCTTTCACTGCACAGCCCAGCCAGGAGGGCAGCTTGTGTCTGGCCAGCTTGGGGTGTTGGCTGGGCACTGCTGTCTCTGCCTATGGACATACCAGTGCTTGCTTGGGTGGAGTTACCTAATTCTGGAGGTGCCTGCTTTGCTTTTGGGATTTGGTCCAGAGATGAGAAGGTAACTGCTGAAGCTGCTTGCCAAGGCAGCTGTCAAATCTGATGAGGGATCAGGCCTTGAGGTTAACTGGCAGCAATTATCTGTACCAGAGCTATATCCATGCTGAGTGATTCTTCAGTGTTTTCTTTTGTGTTGGTTTTGTTGGTTCTTTAAAAAAATAGTGATGTCTCAGTGCTGGTTTCTGTGGCGCTGTAATTCATGGGAAGTATCAACAGTTGTCTTTGCAAGGACAGGCTTTTGGGTACAAACACTGAAGTTCTGATGACAACTGTGGCAATAATGAGACTGAAATACAGATGTCTGATATGTTCTCATGTTCCTTTTTGGGTTACAGGCTCCTCTGAAAGCACCCTCATCTTTGGTAAAGAAACAAAATTATTTCAGAAAGGGACATGTTGAAGTTATCAGGCTCTTGTACCTGTTTTGGTAGTGTTGTGTTGTTTTTCTTAGCCATTCCTTCACATCACCCAAACTCTCTTTGACCATTTTATAGCTGGCCCTTTAGCAGAGGTTTCTCCCCAGCTTTAGTCATGGCAGCAGCTTACACGAAGTGGCGGGGCTAGGAGAGAACTGTGTGTTTGGGGAGAGGGATGGTAGATTCTCATTGCTACAGGTCAGGAAGGAGTGTGTTCTGTGTGATCACTAATATGTGACAAGTGTGCCTTAGTAAGATGAGCTTCCAGCTCTCTCTGCCGGAGAAGTGGATGCATACCTTTCTTGACTCCAGCAAGTCCTGTGATATGATAGGAGACAGAAAAGAAATGTAATTTCTCCAGCCAAGTTTCAGTGTGTTACTTTCTCGTGTGTTCTTAATGATAGAAAGCTTGGGTGGGTGCCGTGCTGTCAGACTGCATTGAACTTCATTGGCTAATTGTGAATCCACACTTAGTGTTCACAAGTATTTTTTTTTTTCTTAAAGATTGCTTGTTTGTGCAGTTGGAAACACTGGTGGCATGGGCACAAGTCTCCACATCTCCCTTGCCTGCCCTCTGGTACTTAGGTTTGTGTAAGCAGGGCAGCTGCAGTTTGAAATTTGTAGTTGTAACGTTATCTGGTAGCAGGTTGATTATTTTTTCTCTTTATTGCTAAAACAAGTACTATAGACTACACTAGACCGCTTCAGGTAAGTCTGCCCATTATTGTGTGCAATTACACCAAGTGCTTTGAAGGATTAGTAGATACTGTATTTTAAGAGATTGGTTAGTGGTAGGAAGTGAGGCTGCCAGTGAAATTTTTTTCTTCTAGAGTCCAAATGCAAAGATCTCTTATTAAAATTTATCCAGTTGTTTAGCTTTTCTTAACAGAAGGTTCATAGGTCACAGAAACAAGCACAGTTTGAAATTTCAGACCCAGTAGTCACCTGCTTTTAAAGCAAAATAGTAATATTCCCTCATTTTAGAAGGCAGTGCAGTTATTTAACAACTGCTTTGTGACGTGAAAATATGCCCCTGTTTGCTTACATTTGTGTGTATTCTGAAGGGGTTTGATTTTTGTTTTGCTAGTTTTATTTTTAGCAGTAGAAGCCCATACAGGTTCCCAGGCATTTCACTGGCTTTCCTTCCTAAGAAAAGGTGACTGTTCCAAGGCTGGTAATAATCCTCTCTGTATTCAAAGCTGTTGGACAGGTAGAATGTCTTGCAGTGTAACTGCTGCTTTGCCTCTGCATTGCTCCATTTTGCTTTTTAGGCTTCCTTTTCCTTTTCATGGGGTTCCCCACTTTTTTGAGTTTGTTTTTTTTTTTTTTTTTTTTACCAACTCATCACCTGCCAGATTGCTTTCTTGATCCTAATCCACCTATAATTTGTCTCTGTTTCCCCTTCCTATATCTTCTCTTGCCTCTGTCTCTAGACCTCACCTTCATCCTCATCGCTCCTCCCTCCCCCATCTTTGGTTTTGGAAGAAGCCAGGAGGCGTGGTTAGGTGCCAGAAGAGCTCAGCTATTGCTTACACAGGGTCACTTCATCCTGTCCGACAAGTATGCTATTTGTAGCCTTGAGGGATGTAGCTAAAGGGCACAGAGTTTCCACTCAAAATTTAAGTAGATTAGATTAGGTATACATATTTGTTGTGACTTGGCAGGTGTCCCAGTGCTCGAGGTCTTAAAACATACTTTGCTATACTCAAGGCAAGTTTAACTGAGTGTTTCAGAAGATGCTCTGGAGAGAGCGGAGGCTGCTATTTGGGTCCTCTCTAGATCTGATACAACACAGGAATTCTGGAATTCTAACTGCTGTTCTATCTAGTCCTGTATTTTGTCCTGATATTAGCTGCTATTAGATGCTTTAAGGGTCGCATAACAATAAGATTCAGAGGAGAAGATCCTCTCTTATTTAATTCACTGGTGTTTTAGGTTTTGTCTGGGGAAAAAAGAGGGTTGGTATTACTCTTTTCTGAAGCCTTCTTGAAATCTTATTATAATTATGGATGATCCAGTTATGTGTAGAAGTCTTGTCTGTCTATCTGTATGCTACCTTCTGGCAGTAAATCTCAGAGGCTCATACTTCACTGGTAAAAAATAAAGTATTGGTGTTTATTAGTTTAAAATCTTCTATGGTATGGTTTTATTGAATGTCTTTTTCGCAAGAACTGATGGAACCATCCGAGCACGTTATTTTAATAGTTTTATCTTGTCCTCTTGTTTAAAAAACAAACATGAAAATGCAGCCCCAAAATTCAGGTGCTGCAAAGATGCTGGAGGGAACTGTGAAGTTAAAACAGCTGTATTTTATGGAATTGTGTTTGGTACGGCACTTTTCCTTATAAGGTCCAATGACCAATTGTTTTGATTATTTAGGAGGAAAAAATTCCATGAGAGCTGTTACTGAAAATTACTAACTTGGCATTAGTGATTTGTCGCTCTCTTACAGCATTTGATGCAATACTGAAGTTAGTTAAGATAGCTGAAATATCCAATTAGCCACTTAGTGCCTCAGACATTCATATGTGACCCGTTTTTATTACATTTTCTTGTAAATTGCTAATGATATCTGTAAATAAGTACTCCTTCTGTTTGTAGTGGTGTTTTAACGTCCAGGCCTTTGTAAATAAAGATCAGCCTGTGTATTTAATAGAAAGTTCCAGCACTTGGTTCACAGTGACCTACAGGCTTTTACAACAAGGAGCTCAAGTGGTTCCTTAACTTTTGCCATCAGAGCGGTGAAACCTTTGAAGGAGGAGTGTGGTGCTGCAGTTGCTAATGGATGGTGGAGGATCTGTGAGAGCAGAGTGACTGGGGCTGTGTGTTGGTAACTAGGGATGGTCTGGTCAGGTTGCAGAGGAGCATACTTGACAGAGAGGTAGCCTGGATTTAGTTAAGTGGGTTTGCTTGCTTTATTTAAGCAAGGATTGCAAGTTGGTAAAAGCGCGCTAGCTGATACGCAGTAGGTATGAGCTGCTTTTGCTCAAAATTGGGAGGGGTATGTGAGAGAGAGAGGACCAAGACTGTGCAGATCTGAAATGTACGTCCACCCAGATTGTTCTTTTGGCATCTCAGTAGCTTAGAGAAGATATGCTTGAAAACAGTTATAAACTTGTTCAGACCCACTTGTGTTATCTTTTAGAGTAGTCTTTAACAGTAGAGGATGAGAAATAATCCTTTGAATGCTTGCCTTTTTTTTTTTTCTTTTTTTTGCCTTCTGCATGATATTCTTCCTGCATGGTGGAAAAAAAAGATTTGCTGTAACAAACAGAAACTGCATGCAAACTTTATTGTATTTTCAGGTTCTTGCTTTTATTTTGCTTTTCTAAGTGAGAAAACATAGGATTCACTCAAGCAGATAATAGGTAGAATTGTTCCTTTGTAAACCTTAAAATGGAAGTTGTGAGAGAGAATGTCTAGGCTGTTGATCACTGGGAAATAACGGACAAAAATAATTTACTGTGGCATAGTCTGCAGTAGGATGCTACCTTGAACACACTTCAGTTCCTCTTACGGCATCATGTGTCCATTCTGAACTTAGTTCTCAAGGTTATATCAAAAAGGGCTACTTATTCTAGCAAGTGCAGTAAGTGCTTGTTGTGATGGGTTAGTTTCCACTCTAAGGTTTCTTTGGGTTAATTGTTTATAATGTGCTGGGGTTTGCATTTATTCCCTTCTGACTTGCTGCCCATGTACTTTCATCCAGGATCATCCTGACTGGAGATAAATGCTCCATACATGTTGTAGGTAGTCAAGAGTTGCCTTTTTATGGTGGGGGCTCTAAGCAAGTTTATTGTAATGTCTGATTAGTTTTGAAGAGTCTGACAAGGCTCTGGTGGTCTCTGATTCATCTATATCTGACCCTACTTAGATGCAAGTCATTACAGGATGAATAAGTACAGGTCACTGCCCACATAAATGAAACCACACCTGGACCTGGCCTTGGGAATGAATCAAAGGATGTAGCAGAAGACAAACACAACGGAATTCTTGATCAGTGCCCTCGTAAGTGCGCCTGGGCTGTGGTGTTGCAAGTGATACTGCTGCTGAATCCAGGAGTGATTTGTATCCCCCCCCCAACCCCCGCCACAGAACGCTGCACAGTGCCATAGTAGAGGCCCAAGGTAACGGGATAAAAACCCAGCAAATAGAGGTCAGTAGCATCACCTATGGCATAGTGTCCAGCTGGGCCTGGGCCTGCTGCATGCACTGTGACTCATCAGACATGAACAATACCCAAGAAACTGCTACAGGATCCTGCAGAGGCTGGAGGAGGAAGCTGATCTGGTAAGTATTGCATGCCCAATTGCACAGTAACTTCACAGGAGGTGGAACTTCACAGTTTAAAAACTACTTTTTCTGATGTAGAGCTCTCTTGCTCAGGTAGCAGCTTTCCCTTTGCCATTCTCAAACTTAAATCAGACTCCTGTTTTATTTATTTGCTCCTTGTTCCCACAGATGCACTGTTAGTCACTCACTGGCCACCTCTGCACTCCAGCTGCTGTCCCTGCATCCCTTTTCTCTTACCGTCTCACCCAGATTAACAGCCTTTACTGTTAGTATCCCCTATCCCAAAATTTTGCATGTCAAATCCAGCCAATTCTTTTCAGCTACCCTTGTCTAGTTATCAGTCCTACTGTACTGAAGGATTTCTGAGAAACTTTACTATATCGTTTCTCTTGTACCTCCATGTCTTCTCTTTCCCCGTATTCTCTCTGTTCTCTCTACCCTCTGTGTAAAAGATCCATCCCATGAGGTGTGTAATGAAGTTATCTTCACTGCCCAGGTCTTTGCAACTGCCCTATAGACACCTTGCCCTGTTTGAGAGGCCTGGAGATCTCTAGGAGAGAGGTGACCCTGCTTTTGGTGCTGATGACAGCGGTGAGTGCGCTGCCACCTCCCTGCCTTGGGGAGCCCTGGGGCTATGGGGGAGGCAGGAAGCAGCCTAGCCCGGCTGGACACAGCATGGAGCATTCATGTTCCAGCTGAGCTGGAGCCATGGCACGGGTCACCTCTATGCTCCATGGAGCTCAGCTCGTTGTGTGGTGGGTGCAAGGGGAAACAGTCTGGAGGCTGGACAGGACCATGTTTTGGGGGATGCACAGATATAAAGGACAGATGGCATTACATGGGACTGTGCTTCCTCCTGCTGCTGCCTGCACCCCTGCCTATGCAGCTTGTCCTTCAGTTTAACAAGTGACAGTATGCCTTCCAGCCAGTGTCATCTGTCACATCTGTGCTGCTGACTCAAGGCTTCATAGCTTCTGCAGTACCTGACACCACAAATACCAGAGCTCTTGATCACACTTTCTGATGCTTTTATGTTTTTCACATTTTTATTTTTTTTTTTTAATTCTTGCTCCTCTCCTTCTCATTGGTCTCACTTTAAAGCTTTCATGGTATATTTCTTTGCTATGCCAAGTCCCAGACTTGTACTTTTCTGCCTCCTCTCTCAGCTGATTCAATCTCCTCTCATTTCCTCGTGGCTAATCACAGCCTTCTCCAGCTTTGGTTATGCTGCCCCCCTGCTCCAGACCTTAGTCATGTTCAATGTGTTTATAAATCTTAATGCAGTCTCAAATATAACGCTGTGCTGTCTCAGAGTTTCACTGGCATGCTTAATCTTTGCTCCTGGTGAAATGCACAAGGAACTTTGAACTGTGTTGCTGTTCTAAAACTTTTATTTAGTAGAGTGAGCTTGTGTGTGTCTTAACAACTGCTACAGAATTGTCTTAACTTTGCAGTGTATTTTACAGTAATTTGTAGGAACCATAAAAAGAGTGAAAAGAGTGTGTGGGAGGGAGGCTTGACACAAACATTGAAGGTAAAGGAGGTGTTGGGGTTTTTCCTCATTTTTCTTTTTTATTCCCGTCGCCCACCCCCCACTCCCTTTTTTTTTTTTTTTTTTTCTTTCTTTGAGGAAATGCTCCTCTAGCACTCCTGGATAAGGCTTGCTGATAGATAGCCTTGCAGTGTATTATCACAGTTTGCCTGTTGTTTTTATAAATGAGGCCCTTAAGTCTCCTAGGAATTTCCTAGGGAGTAATATCCTTCAGCATAAGGACAGCCAGTTGCACGTGTGCAGTTACAAATGTAATGCCTACTGTTTGTTTCTTTTCTTTTTCCTTTTTTAAAAAGAAAAACAGATCCCAAAGCAGAACCTTTTATACTCAAATGCCTATCCCACGGTGTATGACCATTTCAAGTTTTGAAACAGTAGCAACCAACTTACCTCATTACGCATGTCCCAGAAGAAAACCTACAACAGCATATGTAGTATGTGGAAGTAATTTGGAAGGCATCTTGCAGGTTTGAAGGGAACATGGTGGAAAGAAGAGTTGGGGGAAAGGAATTTGAATGTGGTCACGAAGAAACTCATTAGCAATATTAAAATAGAGATTGTAATGAGTGGGGTGACCAGTAACATCTTTTATTTCTTCTGATTTCTCTTAGCACATAAAAAAGCTGCAGCCCATGTGAAGAGGGGAATTATTAGCTAAAAGATAGCCATCAGATTTCAGAAGATAAACAAAAGGTGGATCTGAACCTTGAAATTCTCAGCTCAGCAAGAGGTTGCAAAGGCAGAGTGGTGAAAGGAAGGTTTCCTGGAGAACTCCCAGAAGATTGAAATGGATTATGCAATTCTGGAAGGGGACAAGAAACAGGCAGTGCAAAGGTGCTAAACGTAAACAATTGTAACAAAACACTGGTCACGCAGCACTTTACCTCCAACGCCCTACAAAACATGAAAGATGTTCTGTATTGAGACTGCTGTGTCAGTTGAGCTAATCAGAAATGTTTCTTGGACAGTATTCAGGGTCATCTGGAGGAGCAGTCCTTGCATGACCTACTTTGTTTTTAAGGTCATTATTTTTTCATTGAAAAAATTTCACCATCAGTTAACTCAGTAAATAAATCCAGATTTCTAAACACCTGTCTGAAAAAATAACTGAACACAACTATTGTAAGACTCTTGACAACTTTTTAAAAGTAAAATTAAACTAAACCATACCTTTTTGATTGCAGTTTTTTCGCTAGCCTATAGCTACTTTCCTACAGCATGAAAGGAGCTCAAGCATCTTGTTGGAGAGCACTTTAGAGGAATACATTCTCTGGGACTCTCAAAAGCATCTCCATTTCATGTTTCCATCTGCCCTGTGGGACTTTTTTTCCCGTTAGGTGCATGAAACATTGATGCATGCCATAGAGTCATAAGACTGGTTTTAATTCCATCTTTTTTGTCACCATCTTTCTTCCACCTTTCTGGAAACCTGCTCCACTGGCAGTCTGCAGCTAAAGCTAGAGTCTAAAAAAAAACCAAACGCTAGAGTCTGCAGCTAAAGGCAGAGTCTTTCATGTGTTTTTTCTCCCATTGCTTACTGTAGGCTTGGAAATCAGGGGAGCAGAGCCTATTAAGTTGCTTTGGTGTCTTGTGGAGGACAAAAATTACCTTGCAGGATGCAGGCCTTTCATCATCAAGTGCCATTATTGACAGTGGTAAATGCTTACTATCCTAAACTGTGTCCGACAAGACTGTGAAGGAATATGCCATTGTGTTGGTAAAGTCTTAAGCCTGTGTGTTTTTGAGGTAGAGCTGGGGTAGAGTAGGGCAACAGATAGCAACAAATACGCATCTCTTTACCTGCTTCTGTGCCAGCAGGGAACACTATCCCTTCAAACAAACCTTCTCGTGCTCCGTCTGCCTTGCTGACTTGGTTGCCCTTCCAATAACAAGCTGATTACCTTGTGATTTAGTGGTAAAGTTGTTTGGTGACTACGTCGCTACGACTTTTCATCAGGCTGACAGGAGCTCCCAGACTGGTTTTCTGTTCATGCAGCTCCAGGGTAGAATCTGTGTGGATTTCTGGCAGGTTCTGCCTTTGCTGCCTGAAACTGAATCCAGTAGTTGCTGCCAGTCACCTAAATCTAAAAATTGTACTCCAAGTGATTGTTCTGAATACTGACTGCCTGGCTTCATCTCCCTCTGGTATGTTCAGTCATGCATAACTGCTTTTAATTGTTCATCAGTCTGGCATAAAGTCTCAGAATGCTTACAGATTCAGATGTGCATCCCAAAATATGTTGCATGACTGAAACCGAAGCAGAGCACTGTAAATGAACTGCACGATGCACCAAATGAGAGATGGGAACAAATGCAGAGCTGTTTACTTACTTTGTTAACAAGGATGCCCTCATAGCAAAATGGCATGCCAGCACTCTGTGAAGTCACCCTAATCAGAGTAAGCTGTTCAGGTGTGTGCTAACATCATTGCATAGACAAAGCTGGTACATGAACAGTCAGAAATACATTCAGTGTTTGTGCTGTGCAGGATCTAAAAGGCTCATTGATTACAGCTTTGAAAACAGTTTTGCTTTGCTATTACCCTAAGTATTCTGCACCTTTAGTTATCCTTTCCTAAGGCTTTTGTGTTTTAGCTCATAAGGTCATTGATATAATCACCCAACATCACAGCTGTAGCAGTAGTAGTAAAGGACATCATGAGTAAACATGACACTTTTTATTTAAGGTAAAATTACAATAATCTATTAAGTATTTTCTTTTCAGGCAGAACAGCAGTTAATCAACTGTAGGGTGTATTAGAAGATTAGCAGCTGCTTGGGAATTGGTCACTCTTTTTTACGTGTTGCCTTTCTTTGGAGGCTGGGATAAGAGGCAGAGGAGACTGACAACCAAGATCAGCATTTTAATTGGAATACCTCTAATAAATAATATGAAAATCCAGAGTTACAGAAAAAGCAGTGCTAAACCTTGTCACAGCTTTTGCCCACAGGCGGTGTTGTTCAGGCAGTGTGATATTCAGGGCAGGACTGGACTTTTGCTGCTTTCTTTGGACTACCTGCATCCAGGATGCGGTGTATGTGCTGGAGGCACTACCCTTTCTCACAGTCACTTTATTTCTGTCCTTCATGAGTTGTCTTTTGGGAGTCTTAGGGAGTTGGAGTTCTTGGAGGCATCAGGATGTTCTGGTTCAAAAATCAAAGTGAACTTTATCAAAAAGGCTTTTTAAGGAAACTAAGGAGCCATATTGTGAGAGCGAAGTCTTTGTACAAGTAAATGACAGATTAAAAGGCAGGATCAAAGGGCAGAAGTAGATAGTCAATTCTCAGTTAATGAGGGTCCCAGTTATGTTCCGCAGAGGTCTCTGCAGTTTAGCTCATTTGTAAATGGTATCAGTAAGGGGATGAGCAATTGAGGGAACAAGTTTGCTGTGAAGAAGAGAGCCAGCTGTGGAGATGAGTAGATAGGCATTGAAGTGCTGAGAATGATGCAACAAAATGGGTGATGAAATTCAGTGTAGATAAAGGAGGCTAACTGAGGATCACTGGGCAGAACAGTCCTGATTATATATGAAGATAATGAGTTTGAGCTGAGTATTACTGTTGAGAAGTAAGATTTGGGGATTTGATTGTGAGATCATGAGCTCATTGGTCACCAAAACACAACCCAAATGTCAGAGGAAAGAAATACAGAATAAAATTGATAATGTGATTTACAAGAGTGTATGGTCCAGTTCTCTCCTGAGTGCTGCGTGCACTTCTGGAGCCTTCATCTCAGCAAGGATTTGTTAGAACTGGAAGAGGCTTAGAGAAGGTCAGCAAGGATGAGTTACATGGGGTGGCTTCCATATGAAGAACACTTCTATAAACTGGGGCTTTGGTCTGGGAAAGGAATGAATTGAGGGCAACATCATGAAGATCTGCAGAGGAAGGAAGAGGCAGACTAACCACTGCCTTTCAAAACAAGAACATATGCAGTTGGTAAAAAACATCACATGTTTGTGACCTGTTCTGTGCTTTTGGCTGTTACTGGAGATAGAATACTGGCCTGGATGTACCATTTACCTAGCCTAAACATCTAGTCTCATTTTAGGATGTCTTCAGACAAAGGAAAATAATACTACTTATGAATATCAGTTAACTTCTGATCATATTAGTGTATAATCTCATATGTACCTTTATGATGTGTGTGTGTGTTTACTTGTACATATTCAGGATTTGCTTTTGGTTAAGGTTTATAATAGAGCCATAGAATAGTTTGGGTTGGAAGGAACCTTCAAAACTCATCTAGTCCAACTCCCTGCAGTGAGCGAGGGGACATCTTCAACTTGATCAGGTTGCCCAGAACCACATCCAGCCTGGCCTTGAATGTCTCCAGGGATGGCGCATCCTCCACCTCCTTGGGCAGCCTGTTTCAGTGTTTTACCACCCTCATTGTAAAAATTTCTTCCTCACATCGATCCTGAATGTCCCTCTTTTAATTTAAAACCATTACCCCTCATCCTTTTGCAGCAAGCCCTGCAAAAAAGTTTCTCCACATCTTTCTTACAAGTACATTCTTAAATACTTTTTAAATACTGAAAAGCTGCAGTAATGTCTCCCCAGAGTCTTCTCCAGGCTGAACAACCCCAGCGCTCTCAGCCTTGACATGTTCCTGTATGCAGATTAAGCAGTAACCAAACTTTGTTTTCACAGAAGCATCATCACTTTAAAAATGGATGCAGATTATTCTTGGGGGGTGGAGTGGGGTGGTGTGATTCTAAAGAATGGTTTAAACATTCTAACAGTAGTGATAGTATTAATGTTATTTGTATGATAGCCTCTCCAAAGTTCTTAGAAAAACATTATGCAGTGCCATATTGATTCTTAAAAAGCCCATAAAACCACAATTATCAGATGGGTTAACTCTAGGCTGCTCTTGTTTCCTTAAATTTAGTATATAATCAGGAATCCTTTGGAACATTTAGTAACCAAAACTGAGTTCTCAGACTTAAAGTGGACCTAAGCAATTTGAAACATGGAAAGCCCACAAAGAGATGCTGAATAGTATTGTGATTTTTTTTTTTTTCCTTTAAATTACAGACTGTTAGGTCATGATAAAATAAATGTTGGTAAATTCATGTTCTGCTTTTCCAGAAACTTAAGGAGAAAAAGGCAGGCATGGTAGAATTTTTCTAGAGAACTTTCTGAAAAAGGTTGTGTAATGCTCTTTCTAGTGTAGCATATTAAAAGAATGAGTTATTTTCTAAAATTAAAAATCTGGTTGTCCAAATTTCATGACTGTAGTATAGCTTTTAAGAATTGCAAGTGGTCTTACTCAAAATTATGAAAAAACCCATGTCATACTTCATAGTCAAATCTGTATAAATACCTATTTTCATGAGGGTTACTGTCCCACAGCAACCTAGTGTTTTTTTCCTTCAAATGCTTGCTTTATTAATTAACAAAAAGTATGTATATTCAGTACAAGTTTGCTAGTGTAATCTGTGTATTTACTGCCCAAAGGAAAAGAAGTGGATTTCATCATTTTAATGCATTTGTTCCCCTTGCTACCCGTATTTCACACTAGTTTGAAAGGTCAGGGTTTTTTCCTGCTTTATGCGTATTCAGTTGGTTTTTCTGTTTGTGGATGTATTCCAAAAAAACCCCAAAACACCAACAAAGACTTTGTTAAAATTTTGAATTGATGAAATACCTTAATTCTTGTCTCTTTCTACCTTCTACGTAATAACCCTTTGCAGCATAATCATTGTTCTGCACACACAGTAGATATTAGTAATGTGCTGTCGCTAATAGTAGACTGCAGGGGTTACCTGGGTTTAGTTGTAGTGCTGATGTTAATTCATTATGTTCTAGATGTTGGGCTGTTTCCCTGAGGGGTAAAGTCTTATGTGTTATTATCTCTTAAGTATTTCTTACATTCATACCTAAGATCACTGGACAGGTATTTTCACTGTTTTGCCCACATTGTTCTATTTTCCTGCAGCAGCTTTCACAGGCAGTTCTCCTGCTGCTTGCTTGGAGTTGATTGCGTCTTCCTGAAGCCTGTGCGTGCTCTTGCTGCTGTCCTGCCATGCTCTCTTGGCCACCCTTCTATAATATAGGCTAGGGCTTGTATTCATAAAGGATGTCTCTGAGCTTAGCTGCCTGCTATAAGAAGTCCTGAAGTTCAAGATAAGATAAATACAGCCTTGTATATATTTAAAAAACCAAAACAAAACAACAAACTATCTGTTCTTTTGCTGTTCATGTGTGTCTGTGCTCCCCTTACGTGAGACGCTGCTGTACTGTAAGGCCAATGCCTACATCTTTGAATGGCTATTTACAGTAACTGTTGCCCAAAAATGCAAAAGGCCAAGTGGCTTCACCCACCTCTCAGTGCGATCTTGTCCCCCTTGGGCCTCAGTGTGGACCCCTGTGTCTTCTTACAAGCTGTTCCCTTAGAAGCTGAAGGAGAGGAGCTGTAGAGCCCTGTGTTAACTCCTGGCTGCTGTCCAGTAGTGTACCTGTTGGCTCTGACCCTCTTGCTGCCTCCCCTGTGAAAGGCCATGGTGGCTGCAGGCAGGGCTCTGGGGTTTGGTGTCCATCCCTCCTGCCGTCTGGCAGTGCTGTGTTTGTAGACAGTTGTGCCAGGTGTCTTTACTGCTTGGGGCAGAAACATGTGTGTACATGTTGCTTCCTGTTCACATCACTTCCAAATTACACAATAAACCAGGAAATTAAATGAAGTATCACTTTGTGAGAGTGCAGGCGTGAGCCCCTCCTAGCATAGGCAGGCTCCCCAGTCAAACCCACCTTCTGGTTAAGTCTCACCCCAGCAATGCCTGTTCTTCTTCCTTGTCGTCCACCGTCAAAGTGTCAGCTTGAGCTTCCAGATGTAGGAGACCTCAGACCATAGAGTTCTCACTTTGTTTCCCCTTTCCAATTCTGAGATGAGCATTTTTCACAAAGTCTGTGAGATCTACCGCTCTGAGGTCAGTGCTAGTGTGCAGTAGGCATGTTGATCCTTGATGAGCCAGGAAGAATGGCTGAACTTTGCAGGGATACAGGTCTCAGCGTGCTGTCCTGGAGCCTTCACCACTTATGCCCTCAGCCCCTTCCAACAGCTGTTGTAGCAGAGGTGTTTGAAGGAAGGAGGGCTAAATCTGTTTCTCCACAAACTGAACCGCCCAATGGGAGACTTGTGTGTAAGCCCATAGTGCAGGGAAAGCAGGCAGCTAAATGGTGCTCCTTCTTCAGCTGCAGTAACCCAGGGGTAGATCCCTTCACCTCTGGGAGCATTGGTGACATTTGCACAATTTTAGCAGCCTCAGCTGTGAGGAGCAGACATGATGAAATCTGTAGTTGAATTCTGCTGCTCTTTAGCGGAGCCACAGTACATGGCTACGTTGACCGATGCTTGCTGATGCCTCCTTCAGCTCAGCTGCTCCTGCTATCCTTGACTGCTTGGACAGAGCAGGTTTCCTCTGTCACAGCATTTTTAGTCATGTGACTAATGATCTGCTGACACAGAAAGGAACAAAAATGGTTACTTATGCTACAGTAGTTGTGGTTCTTCCAGGCACACTCTCCATAGAGGCACCACAAGCAATTTCTTGTCCTTTTCTCTGAATGAGCCTTTACTGTTGGCAAACCTGAGAGAGGTTAGACTTGGGCATCGTGAGCTTAATTTGCTCCCTTACCACCCTGAGCCGCAGCAGCAGCTCCTGGCTTCCTTGGGCTGCACATGTTCATCCTCCTTCTTCCTAACCCGGGATGCCAGTCTGTGTTTCAGCTTTCCACTCCTCACACTGTGTTCCCAGCTAGGACATCACCTCTTGCCCACATATTCTCCCATGGCCCTGCTCCCTTTCTTCAGCCACAGCAAACTGTCAGCTCCTCCACATCAGCATCAGGTTTGGGAGCAGCAGGGCTACGTCAACTACTGAAGAGGGAGGTTGTCACCTCCCAAAGCAGTATGTTGATGGCAATGGCATATGTAACAGCTCTTTCCCCACGGCATGAGTGAAGAACAGAACCGGGAGCTGCTGTTGCTGCAAAGTGTGTTAGGTGTTGTGATGACATGCATGGCACTGGTCAGGAACCCTTTGCCTCATGCCACTGCCAGTAGCAGTTGAGAGGGTTCACAGGCACAGCCTGGATGGACATTACTGTCTTCAGAGAACTTGATCCTGTTCATGTGAGTACATGCTCACCTGGGATCTTTGTGGACAGCACTTGTTAAAGAATCACAGTTTCCGTAGGGTAAGTAACTGCTTTTCATTTTGTTTCCTTAAAGAAATATTTAAAACCCAGGATGACTGTAATACTATTAAATTATTAACCAGTTCCCCCATTATTATGACTAATGTTTCTAGGACTCTTCTTCTGGTTTAAAACGGATTAATACCAGGATTTGAAGCTAGATTCACTGTCCTGTATACAAGGCATAACAACAGATACAGTGTTCTCAATGTTGTGTTCTCATTATTGCTGTCTTATTTTGCAAGAAAATAGCCGTGAAACTGGTGTTGTCCTTTACTGTGCTTGGACACTTAAGAAGAAATGCAAGTTAGGGGGAGGATTATTGGTTGTATTCATGTAATGTCTTGATTATCCTTTTAATTTAGATATCAAATGGCGTTTTAAAACATTTTCAAGTGTAGCTGTTTTTTCAGATTTTTAAACATGACCTGTGAGTTTTGAAAAAAGTATGTCAGTCTTTTTTAACATTAAAACCAGGAGTAAAAGATTTAGCTTATGATTTGGGTTTGGTTTTGTTTTCTTTGGCTCCTTAGATGGTAGAAATTCAAATATTGTCTAATCTGGAATTAACAGGGTGCCTGGAGAGTTAGCAGAATTAGTGCCTCACAGATACTGGCAGAGAGGATCAAGTCTAGGAATTATAATCTAACAAATCGCAGTAGTTGTATTTTGTAACTAGTTCGCAAATGTGTTTGGGGCATGTGCTGTGACAGTGCTTTCTGCAGCGTGATGCTTCTCTGCTTCACATGGAGAATAATTTGAGCTTTGTTATTCGTTAAAAGATTGTTCCTAACTCATCTAGTTCAGAAGAAAACGTAATAACACTGTAACTATAAGCAGTTGTGAGAAGAATGGTTCATGTTTGTTCAGTATTCTGCCTCAGACATTTGCTAGCTCCAAAAGCTTCTGAGAAAGGTGCTCTAAAATTCAGCATTATCAGAGACAACTTTTATATTCTGTGCAGAAGAAAATGTCTTTTATCAAATAGCTGATTTATTGTCACAAAGCATAGGAATTGCAGCACGTTTTGTGTTAATCCTGTCAAATGTAGCAAGTGTTTCTGTTATTCGTACAAACTCACCCCTTTTTGTGTGTATGTTGTTGAGCTCTGCTCAGTTATGGTCTAGAAGTTGAGATCCCAGCTAATTGTAGGTATAGCATTGCCTTCATCTGAATCCACTGCACTGTGATTTTGCTATATTCATAAGGTAATGAATAAAGAGTACCTTCAGCATTTTAACTCCATCTGGTTGCTTGCTTACTTGTTCCAGTTGCTTCAGTTTCCCCTGGTACAAGTCTTCCCATGCCTCTAATGTCTTCTGAGGGCATCTGCTTTTTGCTAGAGAGACTTTAGATGTATAGCGAGAACTGAGTACCAGAAGCATGTAAGAGAAAACAATGAACAGTATTGAGAGGACATTATAATATTTTAGGCAGAATTTGGGAGCGGGAGGCATGTGCAGTTTTGAATAGGGAATAGTCTGTAAATACCAATAGTGGAGGGACTAAGTCCGTGAGGACTTAGTTCATTACATTTGTGTGGCTGTCTTAAATATTGTCTATGTAGTGTGAGCTACATTAGCAGAAAAATCTAAATGGTGAAGCTCGCTCTTTCTGCTGTGACAGTGGAAGATGCTGAGAGAGGCATTGAAGGGTAACTAATTTGTAAGGGTCTTGCTGGGAGAGTGAATGAGCAGTCATCGGCATTTTTACCCTGAAAGAAGGTGACTTGGGGACCTCCAAAAGAGATGAGGGTTGTGTTCTCTTTCTTGCTCCTTAGTGGAAAACAAATCTGTCACTTTTTCTTTGGGTACTGGAGCCCCAAATGAATGCTCCTCACCTGTCAGAAAGCTTCAGTCCGTTACTCTGAAGCACTTTTGCCTTCAATATATGTTCAAGGACGCTGGTTTGCTCACATTCATGCTTACCATCGGAGGAGGCTGGGGCTGTGCAAAGCTGAACTTGGTACCAAAAGGAAGAATACTTTGATGGAGCGAATGGGAAATGAGAAGGGAAAATGGTTTGTGTGAGGGAAATGTTACATTACTCCCGGGTTCCTGCCAAATACCTTCAGCCTGCTATGCCACGTGGGGTATGTGCACACTGCATAGGGCTTCGCCCTTAACTCTGGAAGAGTTGGAGGGGATAAACCTTCCCATTACAGTGAGGCACTGAACATTTTCTACTTACGCCTGTGTCATCCAGGAGGCCTTCTAGCAAGAAAAGGAGGACATGCTGCAAATTACTAAAGGAAAAGGGAGATATAAGGGAAATTCCAGAAAGGCCCTCTGGATTTGCTCAGGCACACCTAGACTTGCCTCCACTGGGATTTACCTGTAGCATGTACATCATTAAGAGGCTTTATTATTTTTTAAATTAATTTTATTTTCCTTTCCAGGTCGCCTTTTAAGCTGCTATTTCCTGTATAATTAAGCAGAATGAAGGCATTAGGTTCTAGTAAAGTTGGGCCTAATCCAGAAATCTTCTCTAATTCAGTCCTTCCTGAGTAAGAAACTCGAGTCTGGGCCCAACATTTTACATGTTTTATTGTTGTTTCTAAATTATTTGTGGTCTGTGGAAATTGTTGGTTTGTTTTTAACTTTATTGAAAACTCCTTTGCTTTTGTCTAATTTTATCTCTTTATGTGTTACTGTCCAGCATAGCATTAGTTGAAGTGATGTAAGTATACTGCAAATTGAAGTGCGTAATTGTTACTGATAATGCAAGAACGATTGATTCCTACAGTTTATAATTAACAGTACATAATGTTCTGTGCATGGGTTGGATCTATCCCTTTTAACTTTTCCTTTCTGATTTTTTCCATCCCTCGGTCTTGCTGCATCCCAGCCTTTCTGAATGTACTGATTTCGCTGGAGTCTAGTCTGTTCTTCCTTTTGTTTTTCAGACCAGTAAAAATGGGAAGTACTGGATTCTGGTTTCCTCCAAGAAGAGTCAGCGGAACTGGTTAAGACCAAAATCTGAGGACTTTAGTGGGCAAACATCAGGTGTGCATTGAACAGAGGCTGCTTTAATTCTGCTTTAAGTATATGCTTGTTTAAAGATAGTATTATATATGAGTTTTTGTGTAATGTGTTTATTATATTTGATACTGCATATAATCATTCATCCTGCAGTTGTGAAAGCACCAGTAAGAATGAGGATTTTAAGTGATAATATGTTGAGACACAAGCAGGCAATATTACTCATAAAATTTTTTCAGCTGGTCTTTGGAAAGTGTAATATTTGAGGATCAGTGTTTTTTTAAGTTTTATCTCCATTGCTCAGTCCACAAGAAAAAAAACAGTGGTTATTTGCTATTCACAGATCAATACTGAAGTTTTTCATCTGTTGAGAAATGGTACTGAGATTATAGTGCATACATGTCTTTTAATAAAACACTGTCATTGTCAAAGATTGGATCCACACTATATTTGTTCTAGTGATGCATGTTTAAGGACATTTAAGCACAGTTCAAAGTCAGCTTAATTCATTTTGATCATAGAGGAAAAAATCCTGAATTCATCTGCGTGAATTACTTCTGGTGCAGCAGCTAGGTTACCTGAAGTTTTGGAGAAGATTGGCCTGAATATAGAATCATAGAATCAGCTAGGTTGGAAAAGCCCTTTAAGATCATCAAGTCCAACCATTACCCCAGGACTGCCAAGTCCACCACTAAACCATGTCACTGAAGGCCTCATCTACACAGTTTTTGAACACTTCCAGGAATGGTGATCCCACCACATCCCTGGGAAGCCTGTTCCAATGCCTGATTACCCTTTTGGTGAAGTAATTTTTCCTAATGTCCAAACTAAACCTCCAGCCTGAGATGTGATCTTTGCATTGAGAAAAGGAGGGGGAAGTTGTCAGAGTTGTTAATTTAAGCTCGTATGCTGTTCCACAGCAAGGACTGCTTTTGGCCTCACATCAGACCCTGCATATCACTCTTCTGCATGCCCTAACGTCCTGCATCTCCCAGACTTGATGCATGTTCAGTTCTTCCCCACATGTCCCCACCAACTGTGTCCTGTCGTCATGTTCTTAGATATTTCCAACCCCGGTGCAGCGCTCCCTGCACCTCTCTGGCCCTAAAGCCCCATCTAGGTTCTGTCTGTTGTGCTCTCTGCAGCAGTTCACTTTCTCTGCTGTATCCTACCAGCTGTGCCTGCTTCCCTTGTCACCAGCTAGGCAGAGAAGCTACTTGCTGCTGGACTCTGGACCCAGCATGGTCAAATTAACCATGCTCCCCTGCTACAGTCTGTGAAGGTGATTCTCTTGCCCTTTGCTGCTAATGCTGCCTGCCGTGTCCCAGCCTATAGATTTGGTAGGAAGGTGAAGGAGATCACAGCCTTTTCTTACCCCGCTGAGACTAAGTGTCCTGGCCACACAGTGAGGGTCATGGCTGCTGCACTGTCAGCTCTGTGTAGCAGGTCTTCTGTAGGTGCCTGTGTGGCATAGATACACTCTCTGTTAAGTAGATCAGGTTGGATTTTTTTTTCTCCCCCTGCCCCCAGACTTCATTTGTCAGAAGATATTAAACTAAAACAAGATTTCATTCTATTTTCAGGCCAATATGTGTAGAAGACAAGTGTGTTTGTTTACAGGAAAGCAAAATTAATTTTATTACCAGATTCTAATTAAAAGGTATATTGGAAAAAATCTTTCAATCCACAAATATATCACAACTTTGATGTGAATGAGACCTTCCTTTTGATTCCATTGGCGGCCTCATTGACATTGGAGCTGGTCTTCATTTACTTCTATTGCAGAAAATTGTTGCTCCCAAGTCTCCAAACAACAGTTTCATTTTTTCACTTATGAACTGGGTAGTTGGTTATGCGACAGAACATAAAATTAAGCTGATCCTTTGAAGGCCTGTGCGTGTTCCCATTCATGGAACTGGTGTCTGCAGACTGTCCCATGAGTGGGAATGAGTCCGAGACAAATCTGAAATCGTAAGAGTCCTTAAAGAAAGATCTTTCAGTCACTGGGTATCTTTAAGAAGGTTAGTGCTTCCATATATAACTGGGGGGAGTAAAGGTGGTCTTACAAAATGTCTCACTTAAAGGTGGTAGCAGAGTTTAACTTGATATTCAAGGACATTAGGTTGAAAGGCAGCCGATTTCCATCTTGGTGTGCCAGTACTTCTCTTGTAAAGACAAAGGAAAAGTCATGAGAAGGAGGGAGGAAGAGGCATAGACAACAGCATACTCTGTGTATGCCTTTCAAGTGGAGATGTCAGTCTGAATATTTCATAAAATGCAGACATTAAGGAGGTGCATCCTCTTCTTCCCCTCCCTGCCCCTCCAGCCCTCCCATCCTGCCATGCATTGAGGAACACACAGGCTCTCCCTCCTTGCTTTCCTCCAGGACCACAATGGGGCTCTTGCAAGGACTATTTAGTTCTGCCTCCATTGCACCTAGGCACTGCTCAGGTCTCAGCTGAGCCTCAGCAGGGAGAGAGGACAGTTGAGACTGGGCCCAGGCGGCTCTGAGCTCTCCATCCTCCCTCACTGCCACAGCGAGGAGCCCGCTCTGTTCATTGAGGAGGTGCTGCTAGGCTGAGCAGCTGCAGCTTGGAGCTCCCTGCCCAGCTCCAGGCTCCCAGCTCCACCTGTCCCAGCAGCTGCTGGCGGGTGGCTGGCCTCTGAGCCCCCATCCCAGCCACAGCCTCCGGCCTCCGTGCTGCCTGGCACAGCCGCCTCTGCTGCAGCAGCTGCCCTGGCTAAGGCTGGAGCGGACAGCAGCTGTGAGCCATGACACTGGGGCTGGGGGGACAGCATGCTTTTGAGGGAGAAAAGCCACTCTTCAGGGCTTTTCAGCCCTGCTAAACGCTTGCGTTGAGTGCTGTCCTCCTGTTGTCCTCCTCATTCCCGCTGCCGCAGACCTCACACTCCACCTTTCCTGCACTGGGTTTTGGTATCTGTAGTAGCAGTTGTGCTCTGATGATGAAAAAACGCTGTCAGCTACTCCTGACAAAGGAGGGCTGTTGAGTGTCATGTAATAGCAGGTGCCCAGTTGCTACTATATGTTACCAGCTGATGAATTTCAAGCTGTTGACCCACAACTTCGACATGAGCCGAAAGTATCTGGCTTAGTTTATGGTTTGCAATGCCCCATCAGGACTAAGAGCCTCCATCCTGAGCTAGCCTAAATCTGAACATTCGTAGCCCCTACATCTTCCAGGATAGCATGAGGAGAGTGGAGATCTCCATTACTGTGCTGATAAAACCCTAATCTGTCTAATCTGTCCCTAACCCACAGGATTTCTGTTGTTAACACGTCAGGTCTCTGTTAGAGAAGGGTATGTTTACAGGAGAATTTCAACTGCCATTAGCAGTCAGTGTCAGTGCATATATTTCATTAGAGTAGATGCATAGATGTGCAGTAACCTCAGCGAGGCAGAACACCCGAGAACATGAGCTTTGTCCTCCCAGATTGTCAGCACTGGGTACTGCCACTTCTTGCACAGGCTTTCAAACACTTCAAGCCTTACAGATTCTCACTGTGATAAGTGTGTGCATGTGTGCATGTGTGTGTGCATGTGTCTGTGCAAACACCACAGGCGCGCCTTTAATTCCTTTGAAATCCGAAGCTGCCAAAAGCCATCTGGGTAGGTAGATAGGTAGGTAGGCTCTTTGCCTGGTGCCCTCCCGTAATCAGACAGGAACTTTGCTGTTATCCATCAGTGCTTGAGGGGAAGGTTGCGAGGTGTGATTTCAGGGCATATGTGGATCTGTTCATCCTGAGCAATGCATTATAAGAGTTGCAGCAAATAGTGTTAAAAAACGAAAAACAAACCTGCAGGTGTTACATTAGACCAGCTGAACCTAATTTTATTTTTAAGTTTTATTCAGAAGCATCACATAGCAAGTAAACTTCAAAATCTAAGTTTAGTTACAAACTAGTTGTTTCTTATTTTTTTTTTCCAGTCCCCTTTTGCTTTCTTTTACGACCACATGAAACTTGAGAAGCCATCTAAAGCTAAATCATTTAGTGGAGTTGGGCAATTCCCAAGTGTCCAACAAGAAGGCCTGGTTTAGGCTGCGATGGCCACTGTCATTCCTGGTGATTTGTCAGAAGTAAGAGATACCCAGAAAGTCCCTTCAGGGAAACGTAAGCGTGGTGAAACCAAACCAAGAAAAAACTTTCCTTGCCAACTGTGTGACAAGGCCTTTAACAGTGTTGAGAAATTAAAGGTTCACTCATACTCTCACACAGGAGAGAGGCCCTACAAGTGCACACAACAAGACTGCACCAAGGCCTTTGTTTCTAAGTACAAATTACTAAGGTATTAAACTCTATTTATCTTTCAGATTATATTATCTATTTTATGTTGGCTGTGTTAAGCCGTGTAAAAGTATATATTTGTACGCCTTCAGCTGATTGCAGAGAGGATGTGTTAATTAAAGTAGCTATTGGATTGTTTCTAGAATTCTAAATTACCTAAGTTTGCAAGCTAATGTCTTTGATTTTGTTTCTTAATTTGTTTTCTGCTTTTGTTTTCTGTTTGTTTTTATTTTTGTTTTGTTTTGTTTTTAAATGAGCATAGAATTTTCATTTGTATAAGGAATTGTCACGAGAAAAAAAGAGTATGGACTGAAAATTTTTTGGCTATGGACTTTTACATGAGTACTTTCATACTTGCCTATATGTCCCTGTTACAGTAGCTAAAACCCACCAAAACCTAAAAGTGTCGATTTAAGAGAAATGGCTCACGTTTTGCTATATTTAAATTTGTTGAACTGTCTATGTAGTGCCATGCTTTCAGTTAAAAGGTTCTGTTGCAAAGCAGCCTTTAGTGTAGTATTTAGCTGCCATTAAAAAATGAGCACGTGTGTTTTTTGATCAAAATAATTACTTACAGAATATATCTGTGTTTAAAGGCATATGGCTACTCATTCTCCTGAGAAAACCCACAAGTGTAATTATTGTGAGAAAATGTTTCACCGAAAAGATCACCTAAAGAATCACCTACATACACACAATCCCAACAAAGAGGCCTTTAAGTGTGAAGAATGTGGAAAGAACTACAATACCAAGCTTGGGTTCAAACGTCACCTGGCTTTGCATGCTGCAACAAGCGGTGACCTCACCTGTAAGGTATGTTTGCAGACTTTTGAAAGCACAGGAGTGCTGTTGGAGCACCTAAAAACTCACGCAGGCAAGTCATCGGGTGGAGTGAAGGAGAAAAAACACCAGTGTGAACACTGTGATCGTCGGTTCTATACCCGAAAGGATGTCCGTAGACACATGGTAGTGCACACTGGAAGAAAGGACTTCCTCTGTCAGTACTGTGCACAGAGATTTGGGCGGAAGGATCACCTCACGCGTCACATGAAGAAAAGTCACAACCAAGAACTTTTGAAGGTCAAAACAGAGCCAATGGACCTTCTAGATCCCTTTACCTGCAATGTTTCTGTGCCTATTAAGGATGAGCTGCTTCCAGTGATGTCTTTACCTTCCAGTGAACTGACATCAAAGCCATTTACAAACACTTTGCAATTAAATCTCTACAACACTCAGATTCAGTCCATGCAGAGTTCTGCATCTGCACACCAAATGGTTGCCACATCATTACCATTGGGAATGCCTTGTCCGATAGATATGGAGTCTGTCCACCCTCCTCACCAGCTATCGTTGAAATATCCACTTGGTACTACCTCATACGCAATTTCTATGCCTGAAAAAGAACAGCCATTGAAAGGGGAAATCGAAAGTTACTTAATGGAGTTGCAAAGTGGTATGCCTTCTTCATCCCAGGATTCTCAAGCATCTTCATCAAAACTAGGGCTGGATACACAAGTAGGGCCACTAGATGATGGGTCTGGGGAGGTTTCCCTTTCCAAGGGCTCTGTTCCTATTAGTGAACCTCTAAACACCCCATCATTGGACTTTTCTCAGCTGTTCAACTTCATACCTGTAAATGGCCCTCCCTATAATCCTTCCGTTTCAGTGGGGAACCTCGGAATGAGTTATACGCAAGAAGAGGCACATTCTTCTATGACTCAACTTCCACCACAAACCCAGGATCCACAAGATCCTAGCAATAGTATAGGTCTTGGGTCTCTGCACTCGTTGTCAGCTGCTTTCACAAGCAGTCTAAGCACAACCACCACCCTACCACGATTTCATCAAGCTTTCCAATAGGATGTACAAAGCTGGCTTGTTACTGTCTATTTGTAGAAATGCCTTAGGTGACCATTTTTAACTTAGTGCCTACTATAAGACATTATAAATTCTCTGCTTTTGTACAGTACCTATCTCATGAAGCCAGTAAGAAATTTAAATTAACTTTTTAAAAATGTTTTGAAAGTGTTTATTCTCAGCTGTGTTTACTTTGTTGGGTTTTTTTTTAAGCAGTCTCATTGTATTGTTTTCATTTTCACTGCCAATTGACACATTGAAAATGCTCAGTAGAAAATCATCCCAAGCAAACTCAGCGCTCATCCCTTTGTCGTAACTTCTTCAACCTTACCAGCTATTCTGTTTTATTGATGTCAGTGGTAGAGCTACCACCACTTTTAATATATATTTTACTATTTGCAAAGAATGCAGCTAAAGTATGTATCACAAAGATTCCTGAAGATTTGGGGAAAAAAATGTATATTTCCAGTCCATTTCCAAACAAACCCTCTTCCCATATGGTGTCATGTCTGATCTGTTCTATAATGACAAATCTAAATTTTTTAAATAAATAGAGAATTCAGATTTTTCTGAAAACTTGTGTGTGTATATATAGAAGTCCATATATACACATATACATATATATAGCATTTGACTTGTATTGAAGTCATTATAAAAGGTATTAAGAATTTTGCCATTTTCTGGCTTAAATTTTTTTGGCCTGTTACAGATGACAGATGAAAAACAAAATTAGTTTAATTCTCTAAAATCGTGGCTGAACAGAATTTCAACAGAGAATCTCTGCTTACCTGAATGACAAATGTTTCAAGTTGAATTTGGAACTGTGGTGTTGTGCTTTCATGACTCTGGTATACGGAAACAGGCAAAATTAATGGCTGATCTTGAAATATAAAAGTGTTGTAATGTAGTAATGCAGAATATTTTGTCGCAGTTTTTGTTTTAATTCTTGCTGTTTTTTTCTCTTTAGTAGTATAGAAAGAGTACTGCATAGGAATCTTCCAGTAGTGTATTCACATTTGTAGGCATCAGTCTTCTCCCAGCTGCCACCGCCAAAGGGTGGTTCAAGTCCAGCCAGAAAGTGTGTATCTATTTTCAGTTCAAAACTAGTGTGCGGTCAGAGAGTGAATGTAAATTTGCAAATACTGGGTTTTGGTTTTGTTTTGCTTTTTTTTTTTTTTTTTTTCCCTATTGGAATGATCTTTTCAGTTGTGTTACATGGTGTGTTATGGCCTCCTAAGCAACAAGTTAGATGTTAATCACACTTTCTACACCTGGGTACTTGGTTAGGGACTTTTTGCCCATTGCCAAGATTTAAAGACAGGACTCTTAGGAGTGAAGTAAAAGCATATTGCTTACACCACTTTTACCTAATGCAATATATTCTATTCCCCAACCCCTAATAACCAAAAGATAAAAAAAAAAAAAAAAACAAACAACCCTGTGACGCATGAAAGCAAACTAGATTTGCTGTACTTCCATAGTTACGTTCTTTTCCTTGTCATTTTTGTACAAGGAATTAAAAAATAGAGATCCAGTACATTAGTATCTCTCAAACAATAATGAGGATTCATACAAGGTTTTAAGTGGTTAAACTAAATATACTTCACAGAAACAAAAGTTGCTCCCATTTAAGGAGCTCATGCTCCGGATGTTTTATCAGTAGCTCCTACTTTTTTTTTGTAATTCTAGGAGCAATATGCAGGTGTAGTTTTACTATTTTATACATATGTGTATTTAAATTTTATTACTGAAAGATAACATTTTTATAAATGTGTTTGTGTTCCAAAGGCATTAAAATAAGGATGTATTAATAAGGAAAATACCTTTTGAAATTCTGCAAACTACTCCTAGATTTTGGGTTTAGGAGCACGTTATCTCAAAGTGGGCTTTTAGCTCTGCTTCATGACTGCTTCCTCTGGTTTCTGTGAAACAGATTGCTCACTTACTTACATCTTTAGTTGAATGATTTGTTCAATATTGCCTCTTTTCTCTTTCGCCTTTCTAAAGGAAAGAAAAACACAGATGAACAGAATACAAGGTGAATGCAACCGAATGTAACTCTAGTTTAAATCGGTAACCATAATGCAGCTAGGAAGAACTCTGTTTTTTTCTCAATCCTTTAAATCAATCTGAGATGAAGGTAAATGGACTCATTTCCTCCAGTGGTTTGGAAAGTTGGGAGCATTCAGCATCCTGCAGCCCAGCGGTGTGGCTGTGCAGCCTCAGGCACACAAATTCCCAACCCATAGCGGCTGTTCATCAGGCTCAGTTGCAGATTAGACGTCATTTACAAAAAGAAACCCCAAACAGACACGTTGCCAACACCTGTTTCTCAGTGCATAGCCAGAATCCTTACTACTTTGTTCGTGCCTTAGCTTCCTGAAAAGGGATTGACATTTCACTTTGGAGTTAGATGTACATTTCATTTAAGAAATAGGGACCTCAGACAAGATATTGAACCTCATTCAGTCAGGGTTTCAGTGGGTGGCTGCGCCGAGCGTGTTTGCCACTGGACTAGGATGTATGGTAACGTGGAAGCAGGCTGACACTGTAAGCAATACTACCACCACCGGAGTGCTTTTGAGTATCACTTAGACGGAGTCAATATTGGCCACTACTAAACCATAAGTTTTCAAACCCTGTCTTCTCGATTTCAGATGGATTTTTGGTGGGAGGGGGGAGGGCTGGCTGATCATGCACCACTCTTTGTGCAAATTCTAGACTTCTAGTAAGGTTTTTTTGTTTTCTTGTTTTGGGTTTTGTTTTTGTTTTTTTTAATATATATATTTTTGTGTACTTGTCGCTTGTGCTTTATTTAGTAGTAAATTGTGGAATAGAGTGATTTATTGTTAATTTGGCAGTAGCGGTTTTTAAAAACCATATACTGACTGAAACATGAGCCAGAGCTGATTGCTTTATTAAGCTAATAATGAATGTTAAGAGTACATATTTTCAGGATCATTTGCCTAGTGAGCTAAACTTGTATTATAGGCCAATATTTTTTAAAATAAAGCTTGGTCAACCTCTATGTTACACATATTACAAGATATAGCACTTTCAAAAAGAAAACCTAAACCTTTTAAGAAAATTTCTTACAGGTTATGCTTTTTATTATAAAACCTTTTATTATAATTTGTTTCAAGTGCCATTAGATTACATATATGTAGGCCTTTGGTATAATGCTTTGTGTACAAAAAATGGTAGACATTGTAATTTTAAACAGGTACATTTTTACAGTGTTTTCTTATCAATTTGCTATATTGCACAGAACCAGTGTGTCTTTCTTAAGGGTTTTACAATGGTTTTTACTAGGTTTACATGTTTCAAACTACACTGTCTTCTACTGCCATTTTGAATACCAGTCAAAAAAAGGAGTTTGTCCTCACCAAATGCAAACTGTGTCCTCTGGAGTTCTGGATGGTAAACTATGGCAAAAATGTTTTAACATGCAGTATTTGATACAGATCTTTTTATCATATCCTGTCATCGCTATGCTGCTGTCCGAAGTTGACTTAGGGCCTGATCCTGCATCCGTAAAGGTCAGGGGGAGCAGGATTGCATCCTTCGTTATGTCTGTCTCATACACTGGTTTAGCAGCTCATCCTGTATTCTTCTCAGTCTATAGATAAGCCTCTGAAATAAATGTACTTATCTAGCATGTAGTAAACCACATAGGCTTAGCTGCCCATCCTGCATCCTCCCAGTGTACAGTTAAAGCCACAGCCTATTTAGCATCATGCTCAACGTACAGATAATGCCACAGTAGTTCAAAATGTGTTTGGATAGTCCCAAAGCTTTTATGCAATAAGGGTGTCTTACTTTTGTTGGAAGGCAGTGTCTTTTGATAACAGTTATCTAGCCCTGGAAGTGACACAGAACTATTGCTAATCATATGTAAACACTTTTCAGTATAAGCTTCAGTGGTACAGTTGAACCAGAGTGAATGTTTATCTCCTCAGAAACACTCCTGCAATATTGTTATATTGGATCATGCTGCTAATGTAACTTGGGATACAACTCCTCTCATGGTGCTACAAACCTCCCTGTCTCATTCAGATGTATTTTTACCCATAGAAAAAAGGACTATACTAGACCTATAGTTGTATGATATATTTTTATACTGTGACTTAATTTGTCATTAATGAACTTTGTGCAACACCACAATGTATTCATATGCACTTGCAAAAGTAAAATTTTGGACATGCAAATTTAAACGCTGACAAGCCCAGCTCTTGTTCACAAACACAGGTAACTGCTAGTTAAACTCAAATGTGGGCTTTTTATATGGTGTGGAGTGAAGAACATACTATATATTACTAAAAGCCGTTGAATTTAGACAGTAACTGGGGAAGTATATTGGGGAATGGTGACACACCCAAACCTGACTTGGATTGCTGAAATTATATTTTTAGCTAGTGGAAAAATGGTTTGGACTTTATGTTTTAATGGGAAAAGTTTTGAGTCAAAAATAGAGAAAGAAAAAAAAAACCACAGAAAACCCTGCATTCCAGACTGAATTTGTATATGTTTCTTGCATTTAAAATTTGCTATCCTGTGATACGGGAAATTGAGTTGCTTATCATGTATATGTACTTTAAAATGTATTCACAAACTACTGTTGTATTTGTATAAAATATAGACAAAAAGATTGCATATATATTTTTGTGTATAAGCTCTGTAAAATAGCAATCACATTATGAAGCTGCAGCAGAACTTCATTTTTAACATTCACATCCAAAGAAACAGACTATTTATTGTCCACATACCCTGATTATAAAATATACCTTGCTGCTATTAAACAATAGTGCTGCAGCTTCTTGTGGCCTACAGTGTTATGTTTGCTGTACAAAAATATGTGAACTCCACAAAATATATCAATAAAATTACAGAATGGTTTTAGTTAATGAATAACTTATGCCTGGCATTTCAATAGATAACCTTGGTCTGCACGTTTGGGATTACAGAATGCATCCAGTTTTGCTCGGTGTAGTTATTCTAACTGTGCAAAAGTGTAAGTGTCTTTCTAATTTACAGATGGTAAAACATCAGTTTTTTAGACAATCTTAAAGCCAAAGTATCTGCATTTCATGATTCCACCAAGGAACAAACTGGATGATGCTACTGTGTCTGTGGTGAGACACATCTGAACTGAAGGAAGCAAGTCAGCTTGCCATCAGATTGCACTTTGAAATGCCATGAAACACTGGAAGATGAGTTTGGGGATTTTGTAGTGGGACCAGTTGTCTGAGAGACATAGGTGAGTGATTCTCCATCATTTCCAGATTAATGCAAGTCATTTGCATTGACTGTTAACAGTTCGCAGGATACACTCTAAGCGTGGCATGTGCTAGACCTAGTATGTGGGTTGTCTCTCTGAAATGCTTCCAGGGGAAACTCTGTTACTTTAGTCCTATAGATCTCACATCTGCCCATGACACTGCCAAAGAAGTCTGACTAATGTACTGGGGGAAGAGGTGCGACACAGCCAGATGAGCAGAATAGTAAGTGGAATGTGGTCGCATGGGTGAGATCTATGTTGTATCCAGAGACCTCTTGGTGCAGTCCCTCCGGAGCTCACCTTGTTAAATTAGAGCCATGGGTAGCTTCCCTTCTCTCACTCCTGTAACCATCCCTTTCCAAGACTTGCATAAGAAAGTACAGAAAAATAGTCCTTCAGCATCCTCTATAGCTGGTCTTGCTGCCTTCCAGGAGTGGAAGAGAAAGACTATTCTGTTTTTCCCCTTCACTCTCCTTCTTATCCTTCCCACATACAAGCATGCCCTAGTATAAAGAATGGGGGAGGGTTGATGAAGAAATCCAAAACTGTGATGCTGAGCTCCTGCTGGACCAGCAAGAACTGAGCAGCTACATGCTCTTGGCTTCCCTGCTTTGCAAATCAAAACACTATTAAATCAGGTAGAAATTAGGTTTCCCAAAGCAGCAGTTGCTGCAGTTGTCACAGCAAGTGCTGGTGATCAGAAACGGGCAGCAAGATAAGCTCTGTTGCAAAATTTAGTCTGTGCTTAAAAGTTTTGAGAAGTGTATTGGAGGATTAGCTGCTGCTTATCATTATGAGCTGAGGCCTTTAGCAAATAAACAGCAGTGCTGTGTTTCGAACAACAGTGGAGGTAGTGGTGTTGGAAGTGACAGACCCCAGCAGTACTGTGAAGTTTCAAGTTCCTGCTGGGTGCTGTATCCCAGGTAATTGAGTATAAGCTTTATCTACTCTTAATAAAGGTGTAACGTCTTGCCTGGTATTGTTATTTTTATATAATAATATTTATTTGCTGTAATTCTGAGTGTCCTCAAGAAATGAACATTTTCAGAGAAATAAGTATTTTAAAAAAATATAATTAACACTTGTGTTTTTCAGTGTCATCATCATTCCACAACCTTGTCTCCTCCAAGGACATTTGTGTCGTAAAATCACCAGATACAAAGCTAGATTGCCTCAGAGGGGACTAGAGGAGCATCAGCTGTCAGCTGAGCACTCACTCTGAAAACAGGACTTTAGTAATGCACGCTGTGGCTGGGTGGGAACCTTTTTAACTGATCCATAACAGTTTGCCCTTGACACAGATTTTCACTGTTGCACTGAACTACAGTGTACAAAAAAGAATGGTTTAGTGTCACTTTCATACAATCAGGTGGATCATAGAATAGTTTGGGTTGGAAGGGACTTTCAAAGCTCATCTCATCAAACCCCCTGCAGTGAGCAGGGACATGTAAGTAGATCAGGTTGCCCAGAACCATGTCCAACCTGGCCTTGAATGTCTCCAGGGATGGCACATCTACCACCTCTCTGGGCAACCTGTGCCAGTGTTTTACCACCCTCACTGTAAAGAATTTTTTATTCATGTCCATCCTGAATGTCCCTCTTTTAGTTTAAAACCATTAATCCTCTTCCTGTCGCTACAGGCCCTGCTAAAAAGTCTCTCCTCATCTTTCTTATAGGCCCCTTTCTCTGCTTGATGTCTGTAAAATAATGCAGAGGACCTGAATAGTCACAGTTTCTGAAAATTAGTACTTTGCTTAAACTTCTGTGTATGTGTGTATGTACCTATGTATGTGTGCATGGGAGGGTAGCAATCAAACCTAGAAAAGTTGAGACACGCGTTTCATTTCGGTTGACTTCAAGAAGGTTAAGTGTAAGGTGTTTGTGCTTTACAAGTCCAAAATGAATCATGCAGTTTGTAAAGGTATCTCCTAGTTAACACAGCTTGTGGTTTCCCAGGCCAGTTGGAAGAGCTGCTTCCAAATACATGATTAATCTATGAGCGACAGCAATTTATCTCCGGGGCGCAGAGACTCCTGTGGGGAAGGTGTTTGTCAGATACCCCTGTGGAGTGTTAGATACAATTTCATCAGAAAAGTTCTGTATGCTATGCCTCTGAAATTAAGCTCCACTCTGCCTTACTGCTGTTGCGTTAAATTGCTACACACATGGTCATAGGTGAATCCTTAAGTTCTCTTGCAAGTTATTACACTGAAAATACAGGCTCTGAATGGTTATATGCCACAAATGAGCAGCATCTAAGCTGTAGCATAATAATATCAGATATCAAACATAAATGACAAACACAGACTAAACTCCCCAACTCACTGAAGTCTGTCCTCACCTGAGAATTGTCTCCTCTTACTTTGTCACTGCCTGGCTCCCTACGCCAATAAAGCCTTACAAGATTGCCCCATAGTTTATTTGCTCCGTTTGGCTTAGTTACTGCTTCTTCAGCAGTATTTTTACAAGAAGCTTCTGCTTATTCACTGATGCAAACCTCGCAACAGCGTACTTAAACTGTACAACCCTTTTTAATCTTGGAGGTTTAAAACCCTGTAACTTAGGGCAACTTCTGATAATTGTCTGTGGCCCATCAGCGTGCCCAGGCCATCATTTCAGAGCCATCACATTTAGGTAATCGTCTTGCACCTCTGCAGCTCTCTGAAGGTCTGCTGTATGCAGGAAGCCTCTGCATTGCTATGGCGGTGTGTTTGGCATAGAGTCACAGAGCTGGGCATGATGCGCATGAGTGGGATTGTGCGAGCTGCTGGGAAAGACTGACCCTTTCATATTTCCGACCTAGTCATCAGCATTAAATCTACATACCTTGGAAAGCAGCTGTCTCCGGGCAGTAGAATCGCATTAATGTTACCCCCGGGCCCTCTGCTGTGGGCATTTCATTCTTCTCATTAAGCATTGAAGCTGTTTTCTAGTCCTTAAGTGCAAGTCTGAAATTCCACCATTACTTCTTGTCATCATCCTGTCATTCAGCAAAGTCAGTTTTGCCCCAGGGGCAAGACTGCAAAACCAATACTGCGTAAGGTGCCTGCTATATGAAAACAGTAAATCTGCCAGGGTAGGTACGGTATTTGCATGGCCAGGAAGTATTGCTATATGTGAGAGCCTACATTTCACATTTATTACCTTTATTCCTAAGCTTAGATTCCCTTAGCTTGTCTCAAGGTGCTCTTATGCAATTGTGATATTAATCAAGAGCAGCAAATACTAGTTCGTTATCCCTGGTCGACCCTGGTCAGTGGTGGTCACCAAGGCCACAGTAAATACCTCAGCTGCATTGCCAATGCCTCCAGTTACAACCACATGCACTCAGGTAAGGAGAGCCTTCACTTCATGCTCTTGAACACGTGGAGTAACCTTACTGGGAAGGAAAAAAGCATCAAGCAGCTGCTTGGCAATGTGGGTTTGAAACTTACTATTTATAAACTAGGGATTAGCCTTTGTAAATTATTATGTCTCTCAGTAAAATAGCATCACAATTCTTGCAGATGTGTTTGTTCGTTGCATTTGGGTTTACCTCTGACTGCCTTAATGAAACCTTGCTCTTTTTTCTTGCTATTCCATGGTGTCATTTGTCTCACCAAAACAACAAATCTCTGAAACATGAACTGGATTCTGTTTTGGCATGTGCTTGTAGTAAAAAACCTCATGTTAATCAGTGGCATATCTTCAGAGCAAGCCTGCATGGACTGGCTTCAAATAATGGTATCACTTACATCTGTGCTACTGATCATATCAGAACTGCTTTCAGGCAACTCTGAATATCATCTGAGGTCAATGAGGTGTGACTGGAAGCAGCATTTGAGCAGTGAAACACTGTATCCATAAGGAATAACGTAGGTTCATCATCAGATCCTAAACTGAGACCATAGGGACTGACAGTAAATGAAGAGAAAAAGAAAACTTATTTGAAACTGGGAAGAAAATCTCTCAGAAATCACTAAGACACAGGCTAAGGGACAGTGTTGTTTTGAGAGTAGGACTAATTTAAGTACTTAAGTTTGTCTCCCTTAGCAAGATTATAAAGAAACCTAGTAGAAATACAGTGCCACCTCTATACTGTAAAGCAGTTCTTAGAAGCCACTCGAGGGTTTGTTACATGGTACACCAACCGAAGGTACAAAGTAATGCTTGTGATACACTCTTAGACTCTCTGAAATCAGTTCCAATCCCCAGCTCTGTCCTTCTCCTGTTTTAGACAAAACTTTGGCTGTTAACCACGACAGTAATGCATCTTAATCAGATTGAAACTGGTGTTTGGTACAAGTTCTCTATTGTGGTGGGTTACATCCATGTCAGTCCTTTAAGGCCCTTGCTATCAGGGTTGACTTTTTTCTGTCCAGCAACTCAACAAACAGCAATAGTAACTAAGAGTGATGTCAACTAAAGAGTTTCTATATTCCCAATATCCAAGTGAAATATAAATGGATGAACTGAGTGAGACTGATTCTTCTCAGCTGGAACCACAGAATAGGTTGGGCAGCTGTTGCAGCATCAGATGCACAGGCATGTTTTACTTGCAGAAGTGTCACACACAAGCTTGGAACAAAACCATTATTGCCACAGGTTATGGTAGCTGTGACATACTGCAGCCCTTGAGACACAAACTGTCACTTGTAAAAGTTCCTGTTGCATTCTCCGCTGATGGCGCTTGGTTCATACAGCTTTCTTTTCCCTCATGGAAATGCAAAATGGGAACAGCGTGATTGGAGACTGCTGTGGGTTCCCCAGGTACTCATTGTAATGCTGTGGGTTCCCCTGGGGAAGGGTGACTGGGAGGGAAGGGGCGGTTTGTCCCCAGCAGCCCTGCTGCCCTCTGAAAATGGCTCCCTGGACCATACTGTGGCCACCTCCTCCAGGCAGTGGAGCCAAACAGAGCTGTGCAGTGTGGCAAGGATGTCCTGCAGCGGTTGTGTCTTGTGGGAGGTCCCTGGGCCTGAGCCATCAATGGGTTACAGGAAAATCACATTTATTAAAAACCTGCTTGCTTTTAAATCTGCTTTAATTGCATTCACACTGAAAGACGCTGGATGTCTCCCTGCTCCAGTCCTCAGCAGTCAGCTTGAGACAGGACCGTGAGTTACATTAAGGCTATTTAATCCCAAAACACGGTCCTCTTCCTGTTTAGAAATACATTGGATTCCCAAGAGCAATACAAGGTGCCTGCCATGACAGGGACAAACCAGAAAGGTTTCTAACCAAAAAGGGTAACAGGAAAATTACCAAAAAAGGACAGCTGGAAGGAGAGGGGAGAACATGGAGTTCAAAAAAAGTAGCATGGGAGGTCTGCTCTATCCTTCCAAATGAGACTTCAACCAAAGGAGTTTGGAAACAGCCCTGTTTTATGAACACAGATTTTACTGCTGTGTTCTGTAGCATTCAGAATCCCCGGAAATGCTCCTGTAGTAGTCAGCTTAACAAGTCCACTCTCAGGCCCTTCATCCATGCATCCTTCTGCCTACTCCTCTCCCTCAACCAACTTTCCCTTTGAACTTCTCTGACACCATAACCTGGTGAAAACAGGTTGTAACCAGTGCATTCCCATGAGAAGGATGAGGTTCCTGGAGAATTCACATCAGAGATGTCTCCCTGCTGCTTTTATATACTATATGACACTGATGTCCATGGAATTGGAGCTCTACTAGCACTCAGAAAATAGGCATAAAATTCCTTTCTCTCTCCCCTACAGCTTCTGCTTACTGCAGTTTTTCATTTCCATCACAACTGACCCGCCTGGAAAACATTCTCTGCAAAGATCAGAAGTGAAGACTTCTGCAACAAGCATAAAATCACAGTGCTGCTCAGAAAAGGAGCATAAAATACCTGTTGTCTCCATGGCTTACTTCACTGTACATTTAAAACTACACTCAAGCTCCTTTGGTCATTCCCCCATCCCCAAAGCTTCCCTGCATGTCTGATGTCAAGTGCCTCCTGGAAGGGGCAAGGGAAGAGGAGCCTTTTGCTGTCAAGCAGTCCCATCTGCAGGGACTGTCTCACAGAGAACCCTCTGCACCCCTAACTTCCTGCACTCTCACTTGTTAACAACTAGAATGTTTATCTGTGTTTCACACTGGCAAGTGATAACCCAGATTCCCCATTCTCATTCACTTCTGGTCTAAGTTTGCTTCCCTGTGAGTTGTGATGACAAATTTCTCCTGATAGTCCTTAATCTCAGCTCAAGGGAAGATCTCCATCTCTGGTTCACTGCAGCGATGCCTTCAAAACCCTCTGCCTGGGCTGATTTAGAGTTCAGGTGTCTTTGGGACATTGTATGTGTCTGTTAGAGTGAGCAACTAAATCCATCTCAAGGTGGAGAACACTCCAGTTCTGCTTGCCCATGTTCTGAGCACCCCTCAACTCATACAGAGAAGCAAACCAAAAAGAAGAGGAAATACCAGGAAAACTACTCAGGAATTGCCTGCAGAGCCAGGGCTGCCCAGAGATAAACTCTGGAGAAACAGGCACTGCTGATCTTTGAAGACCCACACCAGAATCTGTACTGGCAAAGCTGACATCCAGAGGAAGATTCTAAAAGGAAATGGGGACCAAACTTCCCAACATATTTCTCAACACATACAGAAAGATACTTAATAAAATACCCAAAAGCTCTATAGGTCCCATAATGGCGCTCTGATGCATGTGCAGAACAGCAGGTACCAAACACAAAGGCAGACAGCATGAACACCGTGAATATGTGAAAGCAGGGTGAAAAGAGCAAAACCTCCTTTGAAAAACTACAGGAACCAGCGAGGTGAAATCATGCTTGCGTGATTTCTGCCACAACAGCTCTGTGAATTTAGCAATAAGCTCACTAAGCAGAATCCAGGGACAAAATACACACCTGTAATAACTGCATGGGGTGCAATGGGAAGATGACCAAATGTTTATGTATAATTCTAGCTGCTACATCTAATGGATCATACAAAGCAATCGTTTGTGTTTATGCTGCTACTAAGGCTGCTGTCCTGCACAGGCAGAGCTGAGCAGCTAGACAGGACTCCTTGTCCCAGTCAGTTTAAGTGGCAAGTTTCTACAAACACACTGTAGCAGCTGGTTATGCCTGCTGCAGCCTCATCAAATGCAATCACAATTTCTGCTGCTTCCTCTGATATGACTTTGAGCTGTTTAATGTACCTGATGGTCATTTGTGCCTGGAGCCATGGTGAAATGCATTCACCAGTCACTGCATTATTTAGCCTTGGGGCATTTTTGCTAGAGGCATTCAATGGGTAGAACATCTTTCTTTTGAGATTAGAAATGATGTGAAATGCACATAAGTTAATACCTTTTTAGCCTGAAATCCATTTGCCTTGACTTTCTAGAGATTTGCTTCAGGGGTAGAGAATGTTTCCAGCTGAGCCTGATTGGGTTCAGCTAGTTGTGACAGATGCAGTTCATTTGGGGGTGGGTGGGATGGAGCATGGTGAAGAGAGGATAAAAGGTTTTGAAAGCCACTCTGGAGTCCTTTCTGCCAGGGAAACTTTTCAGTCTTCTGTTTTAACAGGCAAAACCAACAAGCGACAAACTGCCTGCCTGCTGTTTTCTCCACCTTATTATGCCATCACCCGTTCCTCTTAATTGTTTTCTCCATTTTGAGTTTTCCCCATCTGTGGACTTGCGACCCTGCAGCAGCCCCTTAGTTATCCCTGGCAAAGACAGCAGGAGCTCTCTGGGAGGAACTCTGTCTGTCAGGACCCGCCGCTTGCCTCCACGCTTGGCCTGGTGCTCCATTGACTGGGATCAGCTCTGCCTCCTGCAGCCTCTTGGCTCTGGAGGCTTTGGTTCTGTCTACAAAGCCACCTACCATGGTGCCACTGTGGCTGTGAAGCAGGTGAAGAAGAGCAGCAAAAACCGGCTGGCATCACGGCAAAGCTTCTGGGCTGAGCTGAATGTAGCCTGGCTACAGCACAATAATGTGGTACGTGTGGTGGCTGCCAGCACATGTGCCCCAGCCAGCCAGAACAGCCTGGGCACCATCATTATGGAGTATGTAGGAAACATCACGCTGCACCATGTAATCTATGGCACTGGAGGTGTGTGGAAACAGGGTGAAGATGATGGAGGATGTGGAGGGAAGGTCCTGAGCATAGAGGAGACTGTGTGCTATTCTTGTGACATTGTGACCGGCTTAGCCTTTCTTCATGCACAGGGCATTGTGCACTTGGACCTGAAGCCTGCAAATGTCTTCATCACTGAGCAGGGAGTGTGCAAGATTGGAGACTTTGGGTGCTCCCAGAAGCTGGAGGAGGGCTTGTCCCAGAGCCTCCATGTTTGCCAGCAGGGGGGCACATACACACACCGTGCCCCTGAGCTTCTCAAGGGGGAGAGGGTCACTGCCAAAGCCGACATCTACTCGTTTGGCATCACCCTCTGGCAGATCGTCATGCGGGAGCAGCCCTACCTGGGCGAGCGGCAGTACGTGCTCTACGCTGTGGTAGCCTACAACTTGCGCCCTTCGCTGGCTGCTGCCGTTTTCCATGAGTCACCGGTGGGACAGAGACTGCAGAGCATTATCAGCTGCTGCTGGAAGGCTAATGTAGAGGAGCGGCTAAGTGCAGCCCAGCTGCTTCCCAGCCTCAGAGCCCTCAAACAGAGCCTCTAGGAAAACTAGGGACTGTTTCCTTTGCTGTCACCTCTTCTATCCCCCTACCTTTTCTCTGAACACGATGATTTAGCCCCTGTGTGATCTAAAGGCTTTGTTGCTGTGTTTTATACTTAAAAAAAACCCAAACAAAAAAAAAAAAACACACAAACCTGTTTTGATGTTTTGCTGTAAGGAGATTATAAATAAATACATTTATCGAAACTGTGGGGTTTTACCATGGAAGGGGATAGAGGCAAGGATGGAGACATTAGCAGCTCTGGCTTTCTCTGGTTGATCTGTTGTGTGCTGCCTTGCTCAGGGAGAAAATGTGATGTGCAGAGAAATAGTTGTTTTCAAATAAGTATAAAAAAGGGGCTTCTTCTGGAAGGTTCTTTGTACTTAATGCCTTTTGGTATTTCCAAAATGTCACGTATGAGTAGTTCTTTGCTAGGTTTGTGTGAGCTTTTCCTCTTCATTTACCAAGGAATGAGTATGCATCACAAATCAATGAATGCAGAAAAATAAATACAGAGTGTCAGTGGGTTTTCTTCTTGTTCTTGGATGTACTTAATCTCAGTAAGTATGCTCTTTCTGAAATGGAAGATGTGAACTACCCATACACTCATCTAAACAAGGAACATTTTTGTCAGCCTAAGCCTATTAAGAGTAAGAACAATCATTAACAATTTGTGCTTTTGTGAGACCTCTGTGCTGCCAGGTGTATTAGTTGCAACTTGCTAGTTGGTGTATTGTAAACTTTATTTAGTTTGAAGTATTATGAAGAGTATCTTGTGTGGAATAGGAAGTTCCTAGGCTTTGGAGGTGCAGGGGGAGTATAAAACCAAAAATAATTGGGAAAACATGAAGGGAGGTGTATAGATAAAAAAAACCCCTCCTAAATCAAGGCAAGGGGGGGGGGTTACTCACCTTTTGTAATGCATGGGTCAGTATTAGACAAGATACTGGAAGTACTGAAAACTGATTAAAGCAGTAATAATGATCCTCTGCCAGTGCTCAAAGCATACACTATTGAACTATCCTCTGTGCTGCTTATGTTTTCTCTGCTATCTTTCCTAATCTGGTTGTAATGTGTCTGAGAAAGGAAGTGCTGTAGGCAATGCGGAAGGCAAAAAGCTCTGATCCCTGATTTATCAGAATTGATAATTATACATCTGTTGAGATCTGAACCCTTATCTGGAGCTAGGAAGATCTGTCTGCTGTAGCTGATATTGCTGTTCAGTTCAAAAACTCCACTTCTGGAGACAGGAGAGTGAGTGTTGTTTCAGTCAAATTGTTTTACTTTTTTCCCCTTCCTCCCTCTTGCTTCCATTCTGGAGAAAAATCCCAAAGGAATTAAGTGGGTTTTCTGATTTTTGATACACATCTGTTCTTAGCCCTGTGAAATCCTGGAAATGAGCAGCTATGTGAATTTGAGATGATTCTGTAGGTCTTTATGGTATTTGGGTTGTCCATTGAAATTAATGGTTTATAAAGCATATCTGAACTTAACTATTTCTTGCTCTTCTATCCCCCTTAACTGGAACTGTAAAATGCTGTGTGGGATCAAAAAACTGAAAGTAAATTCTGGAATAGATTTCCTGTGTTTTCTCTGTCAAAATAATTATGCTATAGGAAAAAAACTTCTGTTTTTCATGTTGCATAACAAGAGATCTCTTATAAAGCTTACCATAACAACCCAGTTACCTTTTAAAATGATTAGCTGAGGGCATGTAAGATAAAATGTCAGATAAAGAGATTGGCATGCCTTACCTTAACATCAAGCCGTAGATAAAAACTTTTCTCCAGTCTTCAATATAATAAAGAAATGGAATTAAAGTGTTTTAGTAGTTCTAGATACTTACGTGTTGTATTTATTTTGCCAATCTAGGTAGCTTGTTGCTTAAACTGCTAGGAACTTGCTATTGTGCTTAATGATACTTTAGTATCAACAAGTGCTACTTGAGTCTTTCTGAAAAATTAAGCACCCTTCAAATTCTCTGTTACACTTGACAGAAGAATACTGGATGGCCAAGACCTGCTTTTGAAGGCGTAATCAGCTCTGCAGATGTGTCTGTCTGTTTTACTGGGCTCTCCTCTGAATGGGAGTGAAAACTCTGCACGGCTCTCAAGATAGACACATCATAACCTGCTGTCATAATGATGTTTTCTATTCTTTAGCATCTGCAAAGATTTGATATGCTTCTTTTTGGTTGCTAATGAGCTTTGAGTTAATTCTAATCAAGAAACATCTCAGTCCTGATGGCTCAGAATCCATAGTTCTACTTGATAAGGATTATTTTGCCCGTTTGCCTCACTTTACATCAATCTACCTTGAATTTTCTCCTGCCAGTTTGTAGCTGGCCCTCGCACTCATGTCCTAAATAAACAAATTTGCTGATGGTGGGGTTACATTGTGGCTCACCCTCTTGCACTTCATTTATGGATGTGCTGAGCAACGCAGGACCCTGTGAAACACCAGTGGGCGCTTCCTAGTTGAGGAAACTGCCACTTTTACCCTCTGCTTCTACCTTTTGACTTATCCAGCCCAGGATTTTCTCTCATAAACATGGCTGCTTAGTACCTTTAAAAGCTTGCAGTGAAGGATTTTTTTAATACCTTTGGAAATCCAAAGGGAACAAACATATCAGCCAGGTCCTTATCTGCATGCTGTTTGTGCTCCTAAAGAATTCCAATACAATTCAACACAGCACAACTCCTTCCAAGCAAAGCTGTATTGATAATATATGTCAACCATGTAACTAGGAAGGGGGTTTTTTAAACAGTTTCAGGGGCTATGGTCCTGGAGAGAAGAGAGCCTCAGGATACCTGGTTCATAGTCAAGGATTGCCTTCTGAAAGCTCAAGACAGGTACATCCCAATGAGCAGAAAATCAAGCAGAGGCGGCAGAATGCTTGCAAGGACAAAAAAAATTTGCTCCTGATTAAACTGAAGCATAACAAAGAACCGTGCAAGGGTTGAGAGACCAATTGGAAGTATGGAGCAAGGAAGACTGACTGCTAGTAGTAAGGATCAAGTTAGGGAACATTCAAACAAATGACACATACCAAAGTTCATGGGATCTGATGGGGTGCACTCACGAATGCTGACAGAGCTTGCTGATGTCACTGGGAGGCCACTATTGATGAACTTTGGAAGGTCATGGTGGTCAGGAGAGATTCTGGAGGATTGGAAGTAAGGAAATCTAACTCACATCTGCAAGATGGCCAGAACAGAGGATCTAGAAAACTTCACACCATTCAGCCTCACCTAAATCCCATGGGAAGTGGCGGGACAAATAATCCTGGAAACCACTGCCAAACATACAAATGACAAAAAAGGTGACTGGGAGTAGTCAGGGTAGATTTGTGAAGAGGAAGTCGTGTTTGACCAATATGGTAGCCTTCTGTGATGAGATTACTGGTTGCTGGATGAGAGGAGAGCAATGGCTGTTGCTTATCTTGACCCTAGTGTGGCTTTTGGCACTGTTTCTCATTGCATCCCTGTAGAGAAACTGATGAAGTACAGGCTAGACAGTGAAAACTGAGAACTGGCTGAGCTGCTGGACTCGGAGGGTTATGATCAGTAGCATGAAGGCCAGCAGGAGACCAGTCACTAGTGGTGTATCCCAGAGACTGATAGTGGTCCCAGCACAGGTTAACATCTCCTTTAAGGGTCTGGATGGTGGGGCAGTGTGCACCCTGGGCAAGTCACAGACAGCACAGAATTGGTTGGAGTGGTCAGTACCTCAGATGGTTGTGCTGTGTTCAGAGGGACCTGACTAAACTGGAGAAATCTGCTGATGGGAATCAGTGCAGTGAGCTGCAAAGCCTGGCACCTGATGGAGTGCTAGGTAACCCCATGTAGCAACACAGGCTGGGGGCAGATCGGCTGGAAAGCACCTAGGCAGGGAATGACGGGGAGCTCCTGGCAGGCACCAAGTTGAACATGAGCCAGCAATGCTCCCTTGCGGCAAAGGTGGCCAACAGCATCCTGGGGCGCGCTACAAAGGCCGCTGCCAGCGTTGCCAGAAGAGATCATTCCCCTCTGCCCACTCAGACCTGGTGAGACACATCTGGAGCACTGCGGCCGCCTGGGGATCCTGCCGGAACAAGTCATGGATGTACTGGACCAGGAGTGCAGTGAAGGGCCGTTAAGCTGGTTACAGGATGGAAACCTCTGCATGCGAGGAGAGATGGGACTGTTCAGCCTGGAAAGAGAAAGCTACAGGGGATCTTATCAGTTTGTATAAATACTGATGGGAGGCAGTAACTATGGAGCCAATCTTTTCTCAGTGGTGCCCAGTGACATGACAAGATGCAATGGAGACAAACTGAGAGACAGGAAACTCCATTTAAGTGCAAGAGAAAAAATTTTTACTCTGAGGATGGTCAAACACTGGTTGCCCAGAGAGATTGGGGTATCTTCATCCATGGAGATATTCAGAACCCAAGTGGACACAGTACTGAGCAAGCTGCTCAGACCCTACTGTAACAGGAGGTTGGACTAGGCAATCTCCAAGGGCCCCTTCCAACCACAAAAGTTCTGCAAATATAATAACATTTATAGATGCTTGAATTTCAGACAGCTCCTGAGTTCTCCTGCAGAAGTGTTTCTAGCATGAGCCTATTTTGTGTTTCCTCCAGGGACAACACACATGCAAGGAACACACTTTGTTCAACATCCTTGTTGGTGATATGGACAGTGGGATTGAGTGTGCTCTCAGCAAGTTTGCCGATGACACCAAGCTGTGTGGTTTGGTTGATACGCTGGAGGGAAGGAATGCCA
>WYDI02023679.1:0-55915 GCA_009867235.2 Psittacus erithacus | reverse complement strand
GGGGGGGGGGGGCGCGGGGGGGGGGGGGGGGGGGGGGGGGGGGCGGGGGGGGGGGGGGGGGGGGGGGGGGGGGAGGGGAGGGGGGGGTGTGGGTGTGTGTGTGTGTGTGTATATAAATAATACATACAAGTGTCTGTATGCATTTTTATTTACATACGATATATATACATTCCTCTGTAACCTTATAAGGTGGCGGTGGCGATGGAGCAGGCGGGCGGGCGGGCGGCTCCATCCCGGCCCCGGCGGTGGCGGCCCGCGGCAGCAGGTGCCCCTCGGCGGGCTCTCAGCGTCCGCAGCACCGCCCCAGGCGCCCCCCGCGAGTGGGGTCCGGCCTCCCGGTGCGTCCCCTCCTGCTGATGCTTCCTTGTCTCCCGTCCTCGCCCCAGGTGAACCGTGACCCCCTCGTCCCGAGCCGCCGCCATGTCCCGTCGCAGCCAGCGCCTCATCACCACCCGCTATTACCCCGGGGACGACGATGCCACGACCAGCAGCAGCAGCAGCTCCGTGCTGGGAGGGCAGCAGCTCCCCTTCAAGGAGGGCACCGGCAGGTTAGAGGAGTGCGGGGGGTCCCATCTCCCAAACGTGGGCAGGGCACTCCATCCCGCAGCATGGAGCGGGCACCTTCCCGGGCCGCTTGCAGAAGGGAGCATGACGGCGAGCGCGCTGCGTTCCAGCATGGCCGCTGGCTGCCTGGGGCTGGCTGTGCTCTCCGGGTGCTCCCAACCGTGGCACCTCTGCGTTTCCCCCTGCCCCGCTGCCGTGGGCGGCCGGGGGGGGTTTGGTGCCAATGTGCCGCCAGCGCCGGGCGGAAAACCGCAGCGGTGCGAGCGGAAGTGGTGCCCGCGGAGGAGAGGCAGCGCCTTTCGCAAAGCAGCGGTTGCACCCTGCGAAACCTGCCCCCATCCGGCGCAGGGCAGAGCGAAGCGGCGCCGGCCAAGGGCGTGGGGTTAAGTCCCCGTTTCTGCCCATGGGTGCGCTGTGACATCCCCCTCCCGTATCCGTGCGTGGCTGATGAGCCCGTTCTCGCCCGCAGCAGGACTGTGAGGAGGAAATCGAGCAGCACCAAGCGCCTCTCTCCTGCCCCCAGCACCCAAACCTCCTACTACAGCGAGTCCCTGGTGAGCGAGTCCTACCTGGGGGGCAGCCGGGGCCTCGCTGCCTTGGGCAGCTCCGTGCTGGACGATGCCCTGGACAGCAGCGCATATTGGGGTGAGCTCTCCCTTATGTTTTTCCCTCACACAGTAGCTGGGGATGTCCTTTGTGCACCAGTGGGGTGCTGGGGCAGCCCCACCAGGCCAGCTGCCTGCTTTGGGGATGGGGATGGTGGGTGGTTTCTGAGGAGGATTCTGTTTTGGGGAAGGTGGTGAGTTCTCTACCAGGAGGAGGAGAGGCAGTGGGGACACAGAGTCCAGCAAGATCAACGGGCTGCTGGAGAGCAAGACGTATGACACCTACACCTCATCGTCTGGGTACTCCTCAGAAGATGACTATGCTGGTAGGGATGCTCCAGCCTCTCTGCGGTAGCAGGGATGCTGGGGGAAATGTCCCCAAGGGGACCAGCCCAGCGCCTGCCTGTGCTGCCAGCGCCACCTGCATGCCACCCCCTGTGTAAAGCCTTCACCCTAGGTGACAGGCAGGTGCAGGCACTGTTTGGTGGCTTACTGCCTTGTTTCTTCCTTCCCAGGTCACTTCTACTCAGGCCAGAGTAGCTCCGGGTCAGGGCTGAGATCTGCAGCCTCCCGTGTGGGGTCCTTCCTCTGGCTGGTGTTCACTGCACCACGTGAGTGGAGGGGTGTTTGCAGCAGCACCTTTTCTTCCCTGGTGGACTCTCCTCTCAACGTGTGCTGTTCCCTCATTGGGTGGAGGGGTTTTATCTCCCTGCGGAGCATCCTTGGGGACAGAGGGCACATCTTTGCCAGGCTGCTGCCTGAGGCTTCATTTGTCTCCCTGCAGTTCGGTTCCTGGGTTGGGTGTTCTCGGGGTTGGCAGCTGCCTGGCGCCGCCTGACCGGCACGGCTCCATACCAGGGCACTGTCCCCTTCTCCAGGTAAGCGTGGTGGTGAGACACCAGGATGGGGGAGACGTGGGGAAAACCCACAGGACCCCAGAGAGGGGGTGCCCCATAGACCACACAACATACGGGGTGGATGTCTTATGCCAAAGCCAGGGTAGGCTTTGCTTTGCCTCTGGTCCCCATCCAGAGAAGTGTGGTGGGAGAAGGTGGCTGCAGTGCTATAGGCACCTCTTTTTTCTCTGGGCTCCAGGCGGTACCCGTGGCTGAAGAGGTCCCTGCTTCTGCTGCTACTCCTGCTGCTCCTCGCTGCTGCTGCCTATGGTGAGTTAGCCTGGCTCAGTCTGTTGCCCTGAGATCAATGGCAGTGCAGGGCATACCACTGGGGCATAGAATGGTCCTGAGCTCAGTGCTCCTGGTACCCTGATGGCACCTATTGATGGCTGAGCTTCTGCATATCCACCTTGTCCCCTGCCACTTTAACCATTTCATCCCCCTGCGTGCCTAGGAGCTTGGTACTTCTACCCCTATGGGCTGTCGACACACAGCCTCCCAGCCTTCCCGTGGTGGGGAGCAGGAAAGCTTTCCTCCTCTGACGTGCCTGGGGCAGGGGACCTGACCACGCTGGACCAGGTAAGCCTTGGCAAAGGCATGGCAGTGACCCAGGTGGGGTGGGAGCCTGCCCAGAGCTGGGACAGTGTGGTCCATGGCTGAAGGAGCCCTGCCATGCTGGTGGAAGTGACTCCCCCAGCTTGTGCCCATCTTGCTCTTGGGTGTCCCAGGGATGGACTAAGGGGAACATCTGCCCTCTTCTGGGGAGCAGCAGATGAATGAGATGCCACTGACTTCAGGGACTGGGTGGCCTGGGTCTCCTGTCACAGGGGTCCCTGTGGAGCAGACAGCCCCTTGAGGAGCTGCATCACACCCTGCCTTTGCCACTGCAGGGGCACCACCGGCTCCTGGCTCGCTTCCAGGCCCTGGAGAAGCGCTTTGAGGTGCTGGAGGCCGAGATGTCGCGGTGGGAGCTGCGGCGGGGAGCGGCAGCCGTGGCAGCAGGCGGGGAGCCACCCCCAGGGGATGTCCTGGCACTGCTGGAGGGGCTGTTGAGCCGCCGTGACGCGGGGCTGAAGGAGCATCTCCGCACCGACATGGACAGCCACCTCCAGGTGAGGTTTGGGGGGCATGTGGGAAGGTGGGGGCATGTGGGGCCGGGCTCTGATGTTCCCTCTCTGTTTCTCACCCTGCAGGGTGAGCTGGATGCTCTCCGAGCTGAGGTGCGGAGGGATCTAGATGGACGCCTAGGGAAGATGGCACAAGCCTCTCGGGTAAGGGAATGAGCATGTGGTGGTACCCAGCCAGGACATCCCTGCTACTGGCGTCAGAGGTCTCACCCCTTCCCCTTCTCCTGGCAGGAGATGGAGACGCGTTTGCTGCAGCTGAACTCGGAATGGCAGAGGTAATGCTGCTGTCCAAGCAGAGCTGTTAGGGACAGGCAGGTAGCAGGGTGAAATATCCACAGTGAGGCATAGGAGGGGTTTCCAAGTCTGGTTTGCTTGGAGCAAAAGAGAGGTTGAGAGACACTATCTTGTGTGGAATGAAGGATGGGTATGTTTGTGTGTTGGCAAGAAGGTGCCCTGGCTGCCAGCAGGGCTTAAAGGGTCATTGCAGCAAATAACCTTTGTGGCCATTGTTTTGCATCGCTGTGGGGAACATGGCCCTTCAGCTGAGGAGTGAGCTGAGGATGCTTTCCCACAGGATGCAATAGGAGAGGTCATTGCTACAGGAATTAAACCCATTTGGGGCTGGAGATGGGCGCAGACCATGGGGAGGCTGAACCTGCTCCTCCTGTTTGCAGAGGGAAGCTGGGACTGCCGCTGGTGTGAGGTTTTGTTGCCCCTTTCTCTTGGCACAGCTCAGCACAGGAGAGCCTGCGAGGGAGCTTCCAGCAGGAGGTGGGCAAGCTGGAGCAGGAGGTGGCAGCGCTGAGGAGGGAGCTGGCAAGCCTCAAGTCAGACCAGGAGGTGATGGGGAAGCACATGGAGGGGATGCTGGAGCAGCTGAAGGCAGCGCGGGCTGACGTGAGTCCCTAGTCCCACTGTGTTCGGCAGAGGGAGGCACGTGGGTACCTGCCCTGGGGCTGAGCTCTGTGCCCTGTTCCAGGTGGAAGCTCAGTTCCCAGCATGGGCCAGTCAGTTCCTGTCACAGTCCCGGCAGGATGGTGCTGCTGGGCTTGTCCTCCAGCAGGAAGACTTGCAAGCAGAGCTCCAGGCCCTGGAGCGTAAAATCCTTGACAAAGTCTTGGAGGACAGAAGACTGTCAGCACGGGATGCTGGCATCGGAGTGGCCCTGCAGCAAGGGGGGGCCATGGGGGTGACGGAGGAGGTGAGTGCTGGTGACTGCAGGTGTGGATCAGGAGCTGTGTCCCACTGTGTGTATGCAGGGGGGTGGCACATGTGCCTAGTAAATAGCAGAGCTGTGGGGACCACCCTTATAGCTGGGACATCGATGGTGGGCTCATATCCCACCTGTCCAGAGCATCCCTGAAACTCTTCCATCCCTGAAACTCCTCCATCCCTTCTCTGCTGCTCGCTTCCACTGAGGTGTGCCTGCACGCTGCTGTAGAAGGGTCACAGTGGCAATATCTGCATGCCTGTTGGGCTCTCTCTGTCTTAAAATCCAAGCTGTGCTTGCATATTTTTCACCCAAAAGGCAGGGCAGATGCCATCAAGGTTTGAGCATCTTGTTTACCCCTGTCTTCAGCAGCACCGCTGAGTCACTTGGGGCAAAGCATTTCAGCAGAATGACACCGAAGGAAAAAATGAGCCTGCTTGCTTTGGAAATTGTTGTTAGCAATTCCCTACGGAGGTAGTGAAGGGGAGGGATCAAAGCTGGGATCTGTAGTCCTTGCAGTCTGTATGAGCTTTGTGCACGCACAAAGTTTAGACCCACAGTGGTGCTGCAAGGCCCTAGCTCCTGGGGCTGGGTTTTGGCTCCAGAGGGATGCTCTGGCCAGCTCCTCCTTTTCTGGATGGGGGCAGCTCCCATCAGTCCTGCAGGATGACGCAGGAGGGGCCAGCTGATGATGCTGGGGAGGACCGGGTGGGCTGTAAGGTTGTGTCTGGTACCTGCTAGGGAACACTCCACCTCCCCTAGGCCTACTCCTTCTTTTGGGACAGGGACAGGCAAGCCCAGTGTGCCTGGGCACTGCCCCTTCATTGCACAGCTCCTCTCTGGACTATTTTTAGCAACCTCTAACAAGGCTTCCCAGCCAAATGCGTGTCCTCTCATTTCTGCCATGGTGATTCATCCCCTGGCTGCTTGCAGGAAGGTCCTTGCGCCCTCTCTGTCCCCATGGGGTGGAAGGGGGGTGGGAACAGGATGCCTGCCCTGGCCCTTTCCCCCTTTCACTCTCTGCTCTCACACAGCAAGTGCATCTCATCGTGGACCAGGCCCTGAAGCGCTACAGCGAGGACCGTGTGGGGATGGTTGACTATGCCCTGGAGTCAGCGGGTAGGTGGTATGGGATGAGCCAGCCATCCTGGGGAGGGGACCGTAGACCTGCTGGTATGCAGCTTACCTGGTCCTGTCCCCTCTCTACGTCAGGGGCCAGTGTCATCAACACCCGCTGCTCAGAGACCTACGAGACACGGACGGCACTGCTGAGCTTGTTTGGCATCCCCCTGTGGTACCACTCACAGTCCCCCCGTGTTATCTTGCAGGTGGGCACCCTCAGGGTGAGACCCCGCTGAGGGGAAGGGCTGGCTGGGCTGATTCTCTTGGTGGGTTTTATTTGGCTCCTGCTCTAAGCAAGCAGCCAGGCTGATGTCAGGGTGGAAATTGCACTGATGGTGGTAACATTGCTGGTGTCTTACTCTTGTGCTTGTAGCCAGATGTCAACCCTGGGAACTGCTGGGCATTTCGTGGGTCCCAGGGCTTTGCTGTCATCCGTCTCTCCAGTGTCATCCGCCCCACGGCCGTGACCCTGGAGCACATCCCAAAAGCTCTCTCACCCAAGGGGACCATCCCCAGTGCCCCCAAGGACTTCGCTGTCTATGTGAGTGACCTGAGGGAGGAGCAAGCGGACACAGTGGGAGGGTGCCGTGGGAGAGAGTGCAGGAGGAGAAGGGCTAGTGAGCCCTATACCTGCCTGTGGAGTGCTCTGGTGTGGTTGGTCTTACACTGAAGAGAGGGAAGAAGCAGTACAGAGGGGGAGAGGAGAGCACCAGGCTTCAGGAGGGGTTTTGGGAAGCACTGGAAGAGGGGATTGAGCAGGTATAACTCTTGGTCTCTACCTCCTCATCCTTCCCCGCTGGTCCCTGTCCCCATTTGTCTGTTTTGGCCTGGAAGAGCAGGAGTGGAGACCAAGTGTGCTTGTGCCTCCATCTCCCTCTTCTGTCCTGGGTGCACCTCTGGTCTCCCTCTCTGATCACCCTCTCTGATCACCACTGCTTCTCCCTTTCTGCCTCCCTGGCCCTCCATAGGGTTTAAAGGAGGAGGGAGAAGAGGAAGGCCTTCTACTCGGGCAGTTCACGTACAACCACAATGGCAATCCCATCCAGACGTTTTACTTCGAGGTAAGTGCTTTGCTGTTGGAGCACCTGACCCCAAGAAGACAACGGGACCCCTGGGCTCTCTGAGCCCCAGAGGGCTCTCAAGGGCTCAGGCTTTTCCTTCCCCTTCTCCCCAAGGATGACACCATTGGCACGTACCAGCTGGTGGAGCTCCGGGTGCTGAGCAATTGGGGTCACCTCGAATACACCTGCATCTACCGCTTCCGTGTGCACGGGGAGCCGGCGCACTGACCCCAGCGTGGGATGAGGATGCTGCCGGGCTGACAGCAGGAGGGGTTCGTCTGGGTCACCGCTTCGCACGTAGAAACCCTGGAATGTGCCGGCAGCTGCTTCCCGCAGGGGAGGAGAAGAGCTGGGGTTTAAGGGGTGAGGCTTTCACTCTTCCAAGGACCAGGGTGGCAAAGCAAGAGCATCCCACGTGAGTCCTGGCGCAGCCCGGCTTGTTTTAAGTGTATATTGGACACTTTAACTTTTTAAGCTCCTTTTTTATCGGGTCTGCGCAGCCCTCCATCCCCACTGCCCGCTCCTTTCCAGCGGTGTGCCTAGTGTTGCCAGGGCTTGGGAAAGGGGTATGGAATTCTGCCATGCGCTTCACGCAGGCTTGGGTGCGATACGGTGTATGGGACCGTGGTGACCGGCTCGGTGCCGCCGGAGTAGGTAGGAGCCAGCAGTCGCAGCCACTGACTGTCTCCCCTCCACACAGGGTCATTTCTCCTGCCTTGGTGTTGGCTTTGGTAGAGATCTCCAGATCTCTGATGCTGGGCTGGCAGAGGGGAAATAAGACAGTATTAATGAAGTATTAACATAAACTAACGGTTTGGGGTGGCAGGAGTGGAGGAATTTGGCACATGGTGGTGGCAGAGCCTGCCCTGGTGCTGCTGTCTGTCTGCTCAGGCCCTCCTGTTGCCTGCGGCTGGGTATTGGCAATGCCGTTGGCCTCCATGGCTGGCTGCTCCCCAGTGTTAAGCTTGATAATGCTATTGTAAACTCCTGTTACCTGCTTTCCCTTTTGGGTTTGTTCTGTTTTTTCGAGGGGGGAGGGAGGTCTTTTCCAGGTGTGGTGTTTGGGGGTTTATTTTTTGTAGTAACAAAGTTAAAAACCTTTTTCCATGGGATTTCTACTTAACCAGAGAATGTTACGTGGTGCCGCTTGGGCAAGTGGCTTAGATGCAAAGAGGGCTAGAGCCTTGTTTAGTAGAAGAATAGGGCACATGCAGTAGGATAAGCTAGAATAAGATGAGCAGAGCTATTTAAAATACAGGCCTTGAGTTGTTGGTGGCTTGGTAGCTGAACCTGGGAGACAAGGTCCTCCATGGACTGCTGCCTGGCAGGGTGCTGGAGATCCTGCCCTCCTTGCTCCGGAGACATCCTCCGAGACTGCAATGTGTGGCTGTGGCCTTTTGTCCATGGCTGCATCTGTATATAGGTGACTGCCCACAGTGAGCTGGAGCTCTGCCCCACTCTCTCCATGGGTGGGAGATGGGGCAATCCCCAGGGCTTGCAGGTGCCAGCACACTCCTGCACCTTGGGGAGCAGTGGGGCTTCCCCCCACTTGCAGTGCTCAGGGCTGCGTCTGTCACCTCCTGGTCCCCAATGGCAGATGTCTGGCACAGGATGATCTCCTTTTTCTTAGAAGGGCTTCCTTTCCCTGCTGCCTCCTCCTGACCGGCATGGCTCAGTTCCCTGACCATGCTGGGGCAGGATGGGGAGTTCTGCCTGCAGTGGGCATGTAATCCTGCCTCTATCTGTAGGGGTGTGATAGGGGCAGGGAACTGCAGGAAGGATGCATGGAGACCTTCCCTGAGCTGAGAAGCACTAGGGCCATCTGGCCACTCTGCTTCCTGGCTGCCTGCATCGCCCCTAGTTTGGCTTATGTTCTTGGATGGCATTTAAAGCCTCCACATTTGTCTTGTATTTCTTTGAAATAAAAGCTGAAGGGCTCATGTTTAGTGTTTTGGCCCTACCTGATGCTGGCATCATCCTTCCCCTGGCATCACCAGCAATTAGGGGTGCACAATGAACTAAGTCTCATATGGTCTTTTCTTCTTGAAGCACTGTAGGGTGAGGGATAAAGAGGAGGGGAACGGGCTGAAAAAGTGTTTCCCTTCAGCATGCTCCAGTGTATGCTGGGCAGAGGGGCTGAGTCCTGACCTGCTCCATGCCAGATGGAGGGGATGAGGATGATGTTAGCATATCCCTTCTGGAGGGGTCTTTTTGCTCGGAGCAGGGACATGAGCTGGAAGCGTGCAGCTTAAAATGACCCCCTGGAGCTCCCTGCAGTGCTGGGAGGCCCTGCTGCTGGGAGGAAGCAGAGCCACAGCCAGATCCAGCAAGGATAAATTCTCTCCTATATTGAGCATAGTCTTAATTCTTGGCAGCCACAGCCAAAGTTATTTTAAACTTGTCTACAGCTGCCTGCTTGCCTTGGAGTCATGTCCGTGAGTGCTCTGCGCACATGGCGTTGTGCTTTTATAAATGCCTAGACCTGTCCTGGGTTGGGCAGAGCAGCTCCTGTATTTGAGTGATAGCAGAGATGAAGCTCTCCTCCTTCCCCAGGGGTTCTTTGGCTGTTGGAGCAAATGCCGTAACCACAAGGCTGGAAAACCTCTTTTCTTACTTCCCTTCTAGCTCTCTGCCCTCTGGGTTGGGCTGTCGGGATGGACAGGGTTCTTGCTGCTGTGGTAAATCAGGCATGTTGGTGAGAGGTGGGAAAGTGGGAACCTCTTTTTCCCAAGAATGGAGCTGGAGCTGGGTCTCTGCTTCTTCCAAGGGGCTGTTAACCACTGGCTATGGGGTAGGGAGCATTTGGCTTTACAGGGCAAGCCTGCCCTGTCCTTTGGAGATTAAAGTGTGCTGTTCCAAGGTAAAAACCCCTGGAGCTATCACTGAGAAGTTACCTTGGGCTTTATGCCCTTCTCCAGGGGTTAGTGCTGGTTTTGGAGGTCTCCTCATGCCAACTGCATGAGGAGTCCCAGGAAGGCATGGTGAGACTACACATGGTTTGTCAGCACCCGAGCTCTGCTCACGGGTGCCAGGCTGCAGCCAGAGCACTCAGGCAGCTGCTTTCCGTTGCTGCAACACCGTCCTGAGCTGCAGAGGGAAAGGCGGCACATCAAACTACTGCTTCAGCATGCGCATCTCTGCCCAGAAGTATCTCATCCGCCTGCTGCAGATGAGCCTGGGGAGGCAGGAGAAATGGGAAACAGCTGTCAGAGCAGATTTCCCTTACTTTACTCCATTTCTCTCCTCTGTTCTCCCTCCTCAATTTGCCCTACACAGGAGATGAGTCTGTATTTGATACTGTAGCCTGTTGCAAATGCTGCACTGTTTTGTTCATTTTATTTTTAATCAACAGATTGTAATTTATGCCTATGCAAGGAAAAAAAAAGACCAAGACAAATAAATTATATCAAAACTGCTGCGAGTGTTTTGGGTATGATGCACGAGCTATTCCTGTAGCTTTTTCTATGTATTCTTATGGCAAATCCTTATTTTCTAGCCTGACATACTAACTCTAGGGGCAGAAGTTTTTACACCTTTTCATCAAACAGACTCTGGGATGCAAAAACTCCATGGAGTAATGATGAAAACAAGACCTGAAAGTCTGAAGGAATTCCAAGTCGTTAGTAACTTCCAGTAAATAGTCTGTGATGGTCCATGGCTGCATGCCCAGTCCATCCTGCAGTGACCACCAACCCCTCCCTGGACATCCATCCATCCTGTGCCTTATCATGGGTAGCAGCAGAGCCTGGCTGGGCCATGAAGAGTGGGAAATGAGACTGAGACAGCAGAGAAGGCAAGGGCAAAGCCTGACCTGTCTATCTATCTCACAAGTTAAGGGTAGCTGCAGGTTGCTCTCTTCCTTAAACAGGGCTGTAAATTACACAGCAGGCAGCTAAAGAGCAAGTAGAAAGGAAGTACTTAATTGTTCTCGCCATGAAGAAGTTAACCTGAGTATAAAGAAAAAAGGCTGCAGAAAAGGAAATTGGACTGGCTACAGAAAGGGAAATACCAGTACCTGCTTAACCAAGACAGGCTGGAGGCAGGCTTGTGTTGAGGTGTGTCCATGCAGTTCTTCACTGGCCACCCTAGGGTTCTCTGCTGGCCCTGGACCAGACCTCTCCAGGAGTAGGAGAGGGGATGCATGGGCCTTTCCTCCATCTACCACCAGCTCTCAGTCCAACACTTACCTTTAGAAGAGCTGTGCAGGGCATGAACAGCCTTCATGAACCTCTGAGATCAACTGAGGTGGCAGGAAAAGGCCCATTCCAAGCCCTGGAGCCTCCTGCTGTATTTACAGAAACAGGTGAGGTGCAAGTCCTAGCGAAGGCACAGGGAGCACAAGCATACGCAGGCAATGGAAGTGCTGTGCTGTAACTGCATCCTCTGCCAAAGTGTCAGCGATGGAGCTGGCCTCAAGTGACTTGCTATAGCAGCTCTTAACGCACACATGTACACATCTCACACAACATAGCTCATACCATGCAAGTATTCTCGTTTCATCTCTGCCACCAAGCAGCACTTAGTAAAAGCTGTCAGGGCTATGCAGAGGCTCAGCAGCACTCTCCCGTGGTGTGGTACAGCATGCCCTCTGCTGCCTTCAGTTCAGAGCCAGCAAAAGAGCCTGGCAAACCCTCGTGGTCTGGCTTTCTGCATTGCAGTAGCCAGCGCTGGTTTTCCAGAAGGACAAAATGCAAGAAGACATACTTTAACTTGGAACAAACTTCTTTAAAATTTATTTTATAGATCACACCAGCCTGAGTGATCTTTGAATGCTGGTCACAAAAGAGAGATCACGCCACCTCCTTTGCACAAACTGAAGTAAATCCTCTTCCAGTCTCGGCAGTCTCCTTCATTTGGAGCACAAGGAATGGAGAAAGAGAAAACCGCCTTGCGTTCCCTGCTCCACTCAAGACGCAGAGGGCAGTGAAATCAGATGCAGTTTGATGCTGCTACAGGGCCAGAAGACAACCCAACCAGGCCCTTGTGCCCTGCTTGGCCACACTTCACACCCCCTCACAATGCGGGTGCTGTTAGTGTTGTAGCTGCCTATAGTTCCTCCCTCACCAGGAGAGTGCTGGTATTTAGGCACATAGCTTGGAAAGGACTGACTGACCTTCCCTTCCACCACGCTCAGGCCACTGCAGTCTCTAAGGCAAAGTACCCTTGCCTCCAAACCACGTTCCTCACCTCTCCCATGCCACTTAATGCTCTTGGAGTGCTGGTGCTGGCATCGGGAGATGTGCTGTCCCCTCCTGAGGCCTGCTGTTGCTCAGTCAGCTTAAAGCCTACCTCAAATCACAAGGTGAACTGGAATGAACTCCATGCAGGTGCCACAGAGTGAGACACAGGAACAACCTGCTAAGGAGGAGCAGAAACCTTACAGTCACCCTCTAATTAGAACAGAATCCTTCACTGGACGAGGAAGCCCTCAAAGAAACTGAGGCTGACCGCACCGGCTGGGGAGAACAATGATTTGCTGAGGATACCACCTCCTCCCTCAAAACGCTCCCACACTTCCACAGCTCACCACAAGCAGGCAGAGGAGAACTCCTGTCCTTGCAGGAGCCAAGTGAAGAGGCAGGGTTAGAAGAGAGATCTAAATAAGCAGGGAACTGATCACTTGCACAACCCAGGGTTAACAAACATCGTAACATCGAAGTTAATTCAAAGACCGTCCTTGCAGGGCCTTCCTAGAAAAGCCAGAATTTGTCATTAAAAAAAACATACAATCTTTTCTTTTTTTTTTTTAAAAAAGAAAGAAAAATTACCATGCACTTCTGTAAGTTCAGTACCAATCCATCATTGCTCTCTTCAGCGAAGAGGGGAGAAGACATATCCTACTGCTGTCATGGCAAAGTTTGGCCAGTGAGTTCCAGAAAAGATTTAGGAAATAATAGGAGTAAACAAAATCAAGGGGAGGTCATGTTTGCCGGGTGTCTCTGTTCTAAAGGTGGGTAACCACCTGTGATCTCTGTCCATCGAGGTGAGGCAGCTTTCTCTGGCTCTAGAGACAGAGCACATGTTCCTACAATATATTCTTAATACTGTCAACTGAGCTGCTGCAGCCTTGAGAGGCAGCTTTGATTTAATCCAATGGGCACTGAGCAAACAATGAGGAAAAGCATGATGGGAAGGGAAACAGGATGGGCAAATGCCTGCCAATTTAATTCTGTCTCTAAATAAAATCTTAAGTGCTATTAATGTATTTGAGAAGGTTTTTCAGTACAGGATTCCTCAACATCAAGAACTGCTTTCCAATTTGTTTCCCTGTCAGATCTCCAGAGCAAGTTTTTCTTACCATCTCCTTCAAACTTCAGTCGCTACAACATTGTATTAAACCCACTTAGAAACAGAATCCAGAAATTTGGCACGGGGCCTCGGTGGTGAGGAAACAATGCCCTGTGGAGCCATCCTAAGCAATGTGTTCTAACCTTTTTGCAAGTCTGGAATTTCCAGCGTCTGATAACCCCTGGATCTGAGACAGCAAAGAGGAGGAGAGCAGCAAGTCCTGTGGACAGAATGGTGTGAGGGAGGAGGGAGGCAGCTAAACTGGCTCTTCGCAGTTCTATCCAGACTCTCTTCTCATCTTCATGCACACAAAATATAATAAAAACTAAGAATAAAAACTAAGCCCATGATGTACAAAAATGTGTCAACAGGGGGAGGAGGAAGGTGTCAGTTACTCAGTTCTGTGTGTCTCATCACCTTCATTAGCTTATAAATTATTCTCCTCTCCATTGCTTCCTTCAGAGAGGAGGGACAATTCTTCTGCAGCCAATCAGCTGGATGGGTTTTGGTTTAAGCTGCTCTGGATCTTTTGGATAAGAAATGAAGGGAAGAGGAGGAATTCCTCAGAGGGAGGAGTAAGAAATTTCAGCAGCCACTGGCAGGAGTCACACAGGCTCCCTGAGACTTCACTTTATGGCGCTGACCTCCACGTCGCCGTCCTCCTCCTCCAACTTTAGACTGAAAAACAAGAAGATGCACTTTAATGCACAGTAACCTCTGAATCAGAATCCAGATGGATTACACACGCATCCGGGCAAGCAGGAGGGCAGTTGTGAGTGATCAACTTCCTACCACTGCAGGAAGGAGATAAGGCAGGCAGACACACCATGAAGAAAGGAGGAGAGACAGATATCCTATGAAATTCAGTCCTTCAAGCTGGAGAGAACCTGATTTCCTAATTTTCTGAATGCTTCACTCCCATGAGAGTCATCAGGTACCATGGGGCTCAGGCACCTGGGAAATCGAGGCCTCAGGCTCCCTTGGCTTTATGCAGAATGGAAGGAGAGACCCTGCCCCCCTTCCCCTTTTTAACCTGACTCTGTTCCCAGCCTCAGGCCAGCAAACCCACTGTTCTCTTTTAAAGCAGCCAAATACCTTATTGCCCTCACGGACATGGGGCTCTTCATCCAGTGCAGGCTGAGGGGAAGCAGCAAAGAGAGAGAGGCAGAGGTAAGCAAGAACAAAAGCAACACAGACTCTCAGGGGGAGAGGGGAAACAGGAAGCTGAGAGCACTACTTACAACCACAGTGACGCTACATCAGGACAAGAAGGAGATGGGGGATCAGTAAGAAGCCACAGGCAAATGAGAGAACCCCTGCCAGAGGGCCCTCTTTCATCCGCCAGCCTGTCTCAAGGGGGGTTGATTTGACCAATGGCAACTAAGATGGTAGCTAAAATTAAGGAGTAACACTGACCACATCTCAGAGTCAGTTCCTGAACTTTTCACTTACTAGAAAAGCATACTAAAAGGAAAAGACCTTTCTTCTATCAGTAACAGAGCTGATAAATAGCTCCCAAAGCCTGCAGTTAGAATTGAGTTCCTTTCAGACCAAAGGCCACGTATCCTTCTCAGACAAGCTGAGCTGAGAAGTACTAACCAACGAAACAACCTGGATGAATTTCGTTAGGAAAAGATATGTCTTTCCTTCTTACATGTCTTCATCCTCCCTCCTTGACAATGCAAGTGACCTGTGCCTAACAGTAGTACTTAGCTCATAATTTCTCTAGTGTAGGGATGTTCTACCTCTAATTCAGAAAGCAGAACCGCATTCTGTGACTGGTTGTTAGATACTCCACTAGTGCAGCTACTGGGTGTACAGACATGCTTCTTATTGTGAGCACAATCAAGTAGTAAAACAGGTTGCCAAGGGAGGCTGTGCAGTCCTCCTTCTTGGAAATTTTCAAGACATGAGTGGATAAAACCCTGAGTAGCCCTGGTCTGACCTCACAGCTAATCCTTCTTAGAGCGGGAGGTTAAAGCAGACACTTCCTGAGGTCCAACATGAACTGAGGTCCAACCTAAGCTGCTAGCTGCTGAAAGGTCAGCCATGAGCAGTCATCCAGCCATCAGAATTTTGCTGTCTGCTCTGAGACTATTTATATTTCTCTGTTTCTGTGGCACACTAAGTCCCAAGGTGAGGGAATAATGCCTGTGCTTTAGAGTGCCCTTCCTCCAATAGATGAAACCAGGATGTAAACAGCTAGGACAAACATGGTATTTTCCTCACCAATGGCTGCAGGGCAGGAGGTGTCAGTGGCGCTGCGGCTGTTGAGGGGGCCTCGTCCCCAGCTGGTGGGCCCCCAGACGCTGTCCCAGCTGGGGGAACACCATCCTCTCGTTTCGTAACGGCTCCCTTCTTGGTTGACTGCATCTTGATCTGCTGTGGCTTAGAGTTCATTGGGGAGTTATTGGTGGTCTGGAGTAACTGCAAATTCCAAAAGGAGAGGCCAAGATCAGCATTAAAATACATGGGCCAATCTGGTAAGGTTCAATGCTGCTTTTTAACAAAAAACAGCAGCTGTTCTAAGAAACCCAGGCCTCTGAGCTGCCCTCAAGAACCCTTACAGGATGGAAAGGGCCACTCAGCTGAGGTGACACTCAACCCTTCACAACATGACTCAAAGGCACCAGCTACCAGGAAGAAACTGAGCTACCACAAAGGGACCAGCTACTGTCAGAAAGAGACAGAGCCTTAAGAACCACAAGCATCTGGCTCACCTCACATTCCTTCACTCACAGCAGCTGAAGACCCACCACACAACAAAGCACATTGCTCATCTGTAACCCATGGGCTGATGTTTGCGATCAAAGGACAGCCTCTTCCCTCAATATTCCAGAGCTATCCAGATTATCCTGCTGGCTTCTCAGTGCCAAAAGTAGCTCATTGGGCAAGAAAAAAAAAGTCGGACTCTTCAGGCTTTACCTTAGTGATGGTACCCACAGCTTTGGTGCGGCCTTCACGGAAGACCAGCCGCTGGTCTATGTGTAGGTATTCCGGGGTTTTGATGAAGCGGAAGTGCACCGTGGCTTTGTCCCCTGTCCTCAGGCAGTCCTTGTCCATGCTGAGAATCGTGGCTGTCTGACGGATGCTGCCACAATGCACTGTGAATGGAACACACAAAGGCTCTCAGCAGCCAGGGCTATTAGGCGAATAAACTCCAGAGAGACATTTAAGGCAGCTCTCGCTACCCTACAGCTAACAGGCTGAGTGTGGAACATAAAAATCTACCGTGTAGCAAAAACTATAGGGGTCACATAGCTGCCTTTGTTCAGTCCTCAAAAAGAAAACACACATAAGCTAGAACAGTTGCCTCCAAATGGAGACTTTCCTGAAGAATCCTCAACAGAATCCTACAAACCAAGCAGCTGGACTAAGGGACTCAAAATGAGTCCTTCCATCAGCATTTGAAGCTGAACAATCTTTGCAGTGGGGAGATCTGTCACAGGCAGGCTCCAAGTACGCTTGGAGTCACACATCCCCTTTTTACCTACTGCCTCCCCCATTCTCTGTCAGATCCCTCCCCTCTCTCTAACACATTGCTGGCAAAGGTAAAAACATGAACTATGGCGTATATTCAGGTTCACAGACCTGCAGGAGCAACATTACCTCAGGCTGGAACCGATACGAACTGTTACCACCAGAAACAAAGGTGAGACAACACTGAGACACATACCCATGGCTTGATATCGTGGGCTGATGGTGGTGGGATGATGGAGCACCAGAATCTCTGCTTCAAACTCCCACGATGCTTGTGGATTCAGGCGGGGTGACACCATTACCATGCCTTTCCGGATGGAAGAACGCTTGATCTGAAAAGCAGAGACACATAAAAACTTGGCTGATTCTCCAGGGAAGAAATTTGCTTCTCTGGCTGACTGCATCCAGAAGGATCCTAAGAGAGCCACAGATATTAACTCATGCTCACCAAAAGGCAAAGCAAGAACTGTTTAGCGCTAGGTAATGATGCTATGCAAAGGCTGCAAAAATCAAGTTCAGCTGAATTTTCTAAGGAATCTTTAGAGTGCTGGGAATGCTTGACACTGACACAGAAGTTTTAACTCACCAATCCTTTAAAAACAAAACACACAGCCTGCTTGCATGTTATTCAAGCAGACGAGCTCTCTGAAAGTGTGATGTCTGTTAACACAACACGATAAGCCTGAACACATGAAGTTTGGTATAGCCTAAATTATATCCCCTTAAAATCAGCACAGCATTTATTGACAGAAACCTTCTGCAAGAGTAATCACACCAAACGTTGCTAATTGTTAAACCACAAATCATGCAGTTGGTCCTACAAGCTGAGAGGAATAGTGTAAATGCACTGTCCAGGACACTACTGCAGTTCTAGCACAAAAGGAAACTTTTCTTTCAATGCCTCCACTTTGTTAGACATCTCCAACACTACACCTCATTACCTTGGGTCCCACTGCTACCACCTGGCAGCTGTCAGGTGGAACAACCGGGATGTGGGACCCAAAAAAGTTCTTAAGGATTTTATTCAGCTGTGAAATGAGGCAGCTGAGGTTTGCAGAAGCAGTCTTATTGCAGCAAGTCCAAGAGCACTCTGAGGGTTTAGAACTGACCATCTCACCTTTTTCAAAGCAAAGGAGGCAGTCTGGCCTCCCCGCACTTCTTTGACAGGCATTCTCTTTCGGTGGATGGACTTGACAGCAATAGGTAGGAAGTTGCCAAGGGGATCTGGCCCCAGCAGCAGGGTGTCATTTAGCTTGATGAGGCCTCTCAGTGTTGTCCCAGACACCACTGTTCCTACACCCTACACGAAAAAAGAAAAAACAGTAGCTAGGGTTACTTGACCACGCTAACAGAAGAACTCTAGAGCTCCCCTCTTCAGGGAAGATACCTTCTTCAACCTAGAAGAGGCAGAAAATTCTTTCAAACAGCAGGCCCCTTACCGGGACAGAGTAAGTATCATCTATCTGGAATTCTGCTGGCTCTTCTTCCCTGTAACTAGTCCGTGGAGACAAGAGATTAAGAAACATCTTCAGCAAATCTAGGTTCTCTCCGGTGACATTGGAAATTTGGAAAATGGGGCACATCCTGTAAAGGAAAATTGATGAAAACAGAGTTAGCTCACCTCCCTGCCTGGGATTCCACATGTAGGAGACATCCAAAATGTCGGGACTGAATTCAATACACAGTGCTAGGAAGGGAGAGCCTGGCAAGCAGTCGGATGCATAACACCCCACTTCTGTAAACCTGTAACATTGCCTCTGCCTTCTAATGACATTCAGGAAAAGGTGTAAGGTTCCAGGACTGAAGGAATCTGAATACCCTGCCATCTTCTGCAGACTGCCCAGAAGCAGCCTCTCACTTGTCTCAGAGAGGGGAAGACAAACAGGTCAACCTCAGAATCAACACATTCTTATGGAATCAACACACCACATGGCAGATGCAACCTTCACATATCTAAACAATGAGACTCTCTTTCTGAATCTTCTCACCCAGTCTCCAAATAGGATCAAAAGAGAAACAACTCTCTTCTACTCCCATTACCTCTCTGAGCTGAAGTTGGAGGCTGTTACAATGACATCATCCTTGCTCTGAACCAGCACGGGAATCTTCCTGCACCCTGGGGACTTCAGCAGTCGCTGTAACAGCTTCAGGGTTTCTTAAAGGGTGAAATGAATATTGTTAGGGAAGCAACTCCCGTCTTTGCAGATCTCTTTTGTGGGGTCTCTCCCCAAAGGGAGACTGGTGCTTTTGCCACAAATAGACAGGAGAAGATGACTAAAGGTGTGTGAGTGAGACTGTGAGTTTGCTACAGCCCAGGTGGGACTTAGGAGCCATTCCATTTCATGCCAACTAGTCTGCTGCCAAGCAACACCATACATGAGCAGGCATACATGTTTGCATCTGTAAGTGCAATGCTGTGAAGTAGACTTTTTATAGCTGTCTATTAAATATCTTTAAGCAGTTAAAAGGTATTTCCTCTTCCTAGAAAGGGTTTTTCATATTGAAATCAATGAAACCCAGCAGCACTCAGGAATTGAAATATTTGAGAACAAGTGAATTAGAAATCAATTTTGACCAAACAAAACTTGGCACACTTTCTCTGACACTCAACCTGCCCTAGAAGGTTAGAGAAGCATGAAAGGGGCAAAGATCACCATCACAGACTGGGATGTACATGGACCAGACCCAGAAATAAAAATTTTGGCAAAAATCTGAGGGCTCCCAACTTTGATCTTTTTCCTCTCTTAAATGTATTTTCTAAGCCTCATATTTATCAGCCAGCAGGGGCATTAACCTGATGCACTGGCATGAGCCTCCTGCAAAGTGCCTTACAACAAATGAGGGGGAAAAAAAGGCTAGTAAGGGCTTAAAGAGCAAATCATTTATAGTCTACAATTGTCATCCAAATAGATGGGGTTTGTGAACAAATAATTGCCTATGGGAAAGTAATGTTTTGGATACAGAAACACAAACATCTAATCATGCCATCTGCTCTTCACAGATACATTTGAGTCAAATCCTGTGTCTATTTAATTTAAACAGAACATGACATGGGAGTGGCTTCTCCCAAAAGCAGCTCTTCTCACCCTGAGCCAAATGTTCTCCTTTCCCAGTTATTATCTTATGGTTAGGCCTTGTATTTATTTGCCAAACATACGTTATAGAGACATTGAGATTATCTTCTGACCACATGCATCTGTTTACCTGAAACATAGTTAGGATTTTTACAATCATGAACTAACCACAGACAATGAACTAACCACAGACAGTACCAGCAGCATTCACTTTCCTGATTCTTAGGACTGATTATAAAAAAACCATCCCCACCATTGCTGCAATTAACCACAGCATGTTCCTGGAGCTGTGGGAAACACATCAAGAGAATTTTAAAGGTGAGAGTTGGTCACAGCCTGAAAAAAGCATAGGTTAGAGGGACACTGCTGGGGTTAGAGGTGCTGCTTTAACTGCTGCTGAGCAAAAAAGTCACTAGCCCCTGCTGCTCACTGCCTTCCCCATTCGTCTAGTCCAGTCCAGTCCTGCTAACATAGCCCATATATGCAGCTGCTTTGAATCATGTATTAAGTGCTGGCTGGTTGTTCAGACAGAGGAAGGAGCTTCTGTAGTTATAGCAGCTTATCTGAGAAGTACCCAGGTGAGCAGGATGTAACAAGCAGCTGTCCCTTCAGTTAACAGCTGCTGGTAAACAAGTTTGACCACAGCTTCAGATCACATTCAAACTGTGGGCAAGGAGGAAAGCAGCTTTCAAGAGAACTTCCAAACTTTCCCTGCAGACTTAAATATCCAGACAGAAAGCAAAGCCACAACCATAATTTTATGCTTCTCCCCTCAGAGCTCAATTCAGAAAAACCATGTAGAAACATTTTCAGGTTGCCCAGATGAGTCCCTCAACTTGGCTAATATTGAAACGGTGACTATGAGTGAACTGCCTGCAAAATGGGTCAGGGAAAAGGACAGATCTCTGGGAAGTGTTTAAAGTGCAGTCAAAACAGATAAAGCAGCTTTCCTTCAACAGTAATTCCTCAACCAAAGCAGAGGACAACAGCACATTCAGAGGTAAGAAACAGCCCTGGAGAGAGCATGTAGGACTCACCTTGCAAGATGTTGGCAGGGCACATGTCAATCTTGGTCACTACAACAAAGACGGGAACATTAAGTGCAAGTGCCAGGCCCAGGTGCTCCTTGGTCATTCCAACAATCCCAGCATTACTGCCAACCTACACCAGGGATACAAGATACAGGGATGTAAATGTTCCTCCTGCTGTAAACTGGGTTACAGAGAAAGCCTTGTGTCAGACATGCAGTAGGCTCTGATTAGGTTGTAGATGTGTCATTGTGACTATATGAGCAGAACCATCTAATTTCAAATGCTGTTGGACACTGGCTAAGGACTAATTTCTCCTCAGTTTTAATAAGGTTTTCTGGAATTTAGAAATCATTCAGTTTTCAAGAATCATTTATCTGCCTGGGACTGACAGTCCTGTGGCACTTGCCTCAGGGTCCTGGTGAGATACCCACAGTGGCTTCTGTTCACTTCTGTGAGATGCTGCTTCCCTCCACAACCCCACAGGGACTTTGCAGTAGATTAGAAATTGAGGCTGTTAAGGCTGTGAACAGCCCCACTCCTGCTGGTACAATACATCCTTCTTGTTACCTACCATAAGCATGCAGAAGTCAGGTAAATGGCCAGTCATGCCAAAGACGGTGGTTTTCAGGTACTTTTCATGACCAGCCAGGTCAATGAAAGTAATGACCTTGGTGGATTTCTCACAGATCTTTGTCCATTCCAAGCTGCCACCATGGCTGTCAGGCTTGTTCACCACGTTGCCCTCACTGTCGAAGCCCAGAATGTCGTTGCCCACGCTGCTGGTGCGTCCTGACTCAATCTCATGCTTATGGCGGAACAGTTTTTGCCGAGCAAAGCCTCGGCCATTGTCTAGTTCACCATGCGTCAGGACACCTAGCAATGTGCTTTTTCCTGCATCCACATTGCCAACCACTGCTACCCTGGAGGGGGAAGCAAAAAGGATCCTGGTAAAATATAATACGTGAAGAAACAAACAAGCAATCAAAAAAAAAACCCCAATCCCAAACATCACAGCTCCTGCAAATAACAAGTTTGTTCTCCCTAAACTTTGAACACAGATTCAGAAATGTTACACCTTCACAAACAGAGATTCTTTCAGAGTTATTAGTTAACAGTGGAGATCCCAGACTTTGAGGAGTGGGATGTGAAAGACTGTGGAAACACATCACTGGTGTCCAGAACACAGTCAGGCATTGCTTGATGCCATACAGCGTATCTCTTCCAATTCCTAGTCTCTTCTATACAGCATACACACTGTGGCAAATCAAAAGAAAGACTAAATCCCAGCTTGGTCTGGAATATCTCTGCCTTTCATATTCTTCACATTGCACTAGCGCCAGGTGCTAGGGAGAGCACATAAATTTAAATTGCTGTTCCCAGGAAAGGAAAAGCTCAAACAACAATGAAACATTTGTGGGGAAAAGCCTCCCCTGCAACAATCTCCTTTCTTGTCTCCGATAAAGGTGGTTATTATGGCTGCTGGTAAATGCTGGAAATCCATTCCATCCAGGCTGGGCAGACTCTCAAGTCATGTTACGCAAGCTATTATATGTTCATTAAAAGGTGACTTGGATCATCATAGTCTTGGAATAGAATTGAACCCGTAGTCAAAAGCACTGTTCCAGCAGTGTGCATATATGTACATACATACAAACACACGTGCACATGTGACTCCCTGCTGGGATTCCAGCACACAAAAGATCCCTAAACTGTGAAGCCGTCACCCAGACAGCATCAGCCCTTAGCTAAACACAGGCAAACCTCCACAAACAGTTTGTTCACAAAACCCACAGCAACAACAACAAAATGGCAATTTCATCAGCAAGGAGTCGTCAAGCCCAATTCCCTTTGTTGGGTAGCTACAACACCCAGACTCAAATCAGCGTTGCTGGCTCAGCATCACACACTGCTCACAGGGTAGAAATGCAGCCAGGCTGCTGACTAACCCTGTCTCCACCCGGCTCCTCACCTGACCTCCAGGAAGTCGTTGTCACCCACACGTTTCCGAACCAGGTAGTCGCGCACCTTTCCCCCAGCCTCCTGGTGCTCCCGCAGGAGGATCACGTCTGCCTCGATCTGCTCTGCCATGCTCTTCAACGTGGCATAGGATGCTTCCATGTCTGCCTCGCTCAGACCGTATTCAGTCCCATCTAGTGTGATGTTGGGGAGACAAAGGACAGTCAGTGAGCACCACCTTGCAATGGCTAGCAGCAATGTCACTCTGCCTTGGACTTTCGCACTGATTGGGATTTGTATGTGGACTGGAAATGTCAGCCATGTAAACAGAATAAGCATCCTTTGCCCCAAATAAATAAGGACTGTCTTCATGTTAAGTCTTCAGAGATATTAGAAAAGCAGCATCCTTCATCTAGACGAGTTTTCTTCACAATTTCTACAAGTAAATACTTAGGGACTGGCAAGAAAGAAGTATTTCTGTCTAATTCCCTTACTTCACATGCTGAAGGTAGTCTGTGTGCAATCACAGGCTGAAGGTACTTTGCATGCCATTTCCTTCAGTAGGATAAAACATCTCACACTGTAATCGAGGGAAAAGCACTAAAAGGAAAGCTGTGACTGAAATATCATCACAATTAACCAGTGAATGTGGGACCAATTTAAACAATCAGCTTCTTTTATGAAACCACATCCCAAGTATGTATTTTCTGCAAGTCTTCCCTGCACAGCCACTTCTTTAGAATCCTACATTCTCCAGTTAAAACAATGTTTTTTGGCATGTCTCATGGCCTTTGCCTTGACACCTGAAAGAATTGCTGACAGAGAAAAACAAAGAGGCACTGCTGCCCCTGAACAGCTCACCCAGGCAAAGAATTGACAGTGAGAGCAAGCCTGTGGCAACTATTGAGACCATTTCAAGGCCACCACAGCTCTTGGCTCCTCTCTTAACCCAGGTGTTGAGAAGCTGCATGGATTTCAGACCAGAATCTCCTCTGAGGTAAAAAAAAACCCAACAAACAAAGGTGGAAAGCTACACTGCACCTGGATGACCAAAGTGTGCTGTATGCACATTCATATGCATGGCTGACTCATCAGCTGATGAGCAGTAACTGCAGTTTGCATGAACTAATCAGCATTTTAACTACTGCACAGCTCTCCAAGTAGAGTTGCTGGGTGTTTTCTAACCTAGCTCATGAGCCGGCTGACAAGCTGTTGAGATGGTGGAGAAAACAAAAAAGCACCATCGCTGGGGTCTTGGGTTGTAGAAGGGGAATAAGAAGTAGAGGACACAAGAGGGCAAAAGCCAAGGTATAAATGGAAAGAGAGGGTAAGAGCCAAGGGATAAATGGAAGAGGCACTACTGATGAAGCAGTGAGCTTCCAGGCAGTCTTCACTTGCTTCTCAGTCATCTGAGTTGGGTACACATGATTATCAAAATCATAAACACTCAAAGTGAATGAGAAGGAGCAGCAGGGATATAAAGATTTTTTTCTGTTGGCTATTGTTTCCAATTTACAAAAAAGATCCCCATCTTCCTTGACTACACAGCAACCCAAAATGAAATTAGACGTTTCAGCTTGTATTTTAAGGTAAAAAAATGCCTAATTCTAAGTACATCAGTGCAACAACCACCAGTTAACATCTTCACAAAGTATCCTAAAAGAGAAAGCTGTTACTAGCCTGACTAGCTAGATCTTTGCTGCAAATGTGGTTATTCCAAACACCAAGAATTCAGACTACATGAGGGAAACTCACTTGGAGACAAGAATATTATGCCTGTGATACTGGCTGTAGAGACCACTGGACTTTTCTAGGCTTCTCTTCTATGTTGGCTGCTTCACAAGACATCAAGAAACCACCAAAAGCACACAGTTCTGAAGTAACACAGCTCTCTCCCTCCATTTCAGCCAACCCTGGCAGTGATGACCAGGTTTTGTACTCTTCCTCAAACATCGTAACTAGTAGAATGCCTGATCATAACAACTTGATGTCCAGCAGATATCTAAGCTATTTGAATTGTGCCTTTAGCCTTATGATAGCCATAGACAAGCTTTTTGCATTCAGACAAACAAATTTCAATTTCTAGGAAGGCCATGTTCAATACCATCATTGGATGTAAATATTCAGATTGTGGAGAAGACCAAAAGGCGACAAGGCAACATGTGCTGACTGCTAAAATCTGAAAAGGCAAACAACTGCACTCACACCCAATTCAATGTGACAAAAAAGGCTTCATGCTGAGAAAAGGGAATCCTTTCTTTCCGTAGTACAGACATACACTGACAAAGTAAGTCAGTAGCATATATTTTGGTTATCCAAAGTATCTCAAATACACCCCTATGGGTTAAAAATATTGCGATTTAAAATGGAGAAGTGAACAAAACCAGACAGAACAAGACCCCTATCAGGCACTGAGGAAGTCTCTACTAGAACTGTCAGCGTAATTTCAGATCCTTCCTCTTTTCCTGGTATGCCCAGACAACTTATGCCTCATTTCCAAAAAAAACACTTGTATGATTTTATATAAAAAATATGTTTAGCACCACTACATAAGACAGCTGCTGGCAGGAATAAAATAATCTGTCCCACATGTTCTCCTGTACTTTGTGGAGGTTTCCAAGTTCCAAGCAGCAGTCCAGCTAGATGAAGTAGGTTCTTCTTGTAATTGCAATGGGTTTTGTTTTCCTGAGGAAGATACACTCACCTGATCCTTGACCAATGACATAGATGGTCTCCCCACATCCCTCATCAATTCTCTCTGACATCTGCTGGAGCAAACTGTCATATTGCTCTGAAGTTGGACTCACCATCACCAGCTGGAAAAGATTAAATATCCATTTTCAGATGTCAAGCAAACAACTTCAAAACCAGCTTCAGTTATAAGGACAATCGATCCATGTACATTATTGAAAAAGAAGAGCTCTTTTTCAAGGACCGCTTTTTGGTGGTTTGCTTTCAGTTGTTTTTATTAAATCAGCTTCACTGACAGCTATTTCCTTGTGACACTGCACAAGGTTATTTGTTTGAGCTCAGAGTTCATTTATGTTGCAAGATATACTTCAAAGCACATAAGAATACCAACCATCTCCTTTTGAAGTAACCAGTGTTTAGAAGCCACATTTAAGCGAACATTCCACTTCTACTTTTGTGTAATACATACATTCATGCAAGGAAAACAAAGGGGAGGAGATATTTCCTCCAAAGAAATTCCTTAGCTGGGTATTCCAGAATCCACTACAGACAGTGCTGCTGCTCCCCCAGAGCACGACAGAACAACCAGAGGAAATCAGCCAGACCTCGCTGCAGAGCACACCTAGGCACCAAAAACTAGCGCATCTCATAAGTCTTTCACGTACTTGATCCCCCCTTTTGTTTTCTGAGGGGGCAGAGGGGAAGAAGAGAACACAAATAAGCATTATTTTCAAACTCCTAATAAAACTTCAAGTACTTCAGGCTACAGTGATGAGAGGCAGATATAACAAAGCACTTTGTATGAGCATTTGGGGGCATTTCACCAGTGGACAGCTGCAGTTTTGCAAGCCAACAGCGGTGTTACCAACAAGCTTTGACTGCAGTTACTGCAACAACCACAACTTCCTTTGACGTCCCCTACAGAGGCAGCAAAAGGAGGAAAAAGTAGACAGAAACAAAGTGGAAAATAAGCACAAGATAACAGTGCTTCAGGATTTTTCTTAGGACAGTTGCACAGAGTGGCCACAATAGTGGCATGGCACTGGCAGACCAAGGAAACCTTCACTACCCATTCGGGGCCAACTGGCCACCTGCTTCCTGACTGCCTATAACCTGTCGGCGGCTGAGCATCCTGGTACAGTGGCTGTAGCTACTGCAATTGGAATATGCATTTCTGCTAGAAAAAAGCACTTTTGGTACAAGTTATAAAGTCTACCACCTACCAAGAGTCCTACAGGGAGGTACACTTGTGCCATGCTACAACACACAAATCTATATTTCCACTAGCTGTTCTTACATACATGGTCTGAAATCATGCTGAGAACAATGTACTTTCCTTCACTACACATGAAGTCTAAAATCTGCGCTAGATTTGCCTAAAACATATAGTTTGCAGCAGTTCATAATGATTACGTCTTCAAGCTTGCCCAACATTCTCTGCTAACACAGCCTGACTTGCTAGCACAGCCAAACAATGCGTATTCAAGGAAGAACTACCCCTACTACCTACATAGTTGATGAAGACCTTTATTAGGAATTTAGAGTGTAAGGGAACCCAAACCCCCACAAATAACACTTAAGCAGCTTTCAAAACTATAGCAATGCATGCATCTGGAAAACTGAAGCGCAGACAGCAAGCGGTTAAGCATGGTTGGAAGCTTTAAGGCAGACAGATGAACACCTCCTCAAATGTTAAGGGTCTCACAAAGCACTCTGTGATATATGTGTCTGCAAGGGCCAGGCAGCTACAACAGAGACCTTCACATGCCTCTGAGACACACGCCCTAAATCTTTTAACTACTTGACATGGTCTGCAAAGGGTAGCAAAGCACTCTGATGTGGAAAGCCACAAAATCTTTTTACTTCATGCCACAAACGACTGAGTTTTGCCTTTATTATTTGCTCTTTTGGGCTCGTTTTCTTCTTAAAGGAGATCACTGGATGTAAATGTATTTAGATGGAAACCAGCAACGGTTCAGAGGCTTGATCAGGACAGAAATGGAAGGCTGTGTGTTGATATGTAGAGCTTGTTTTGCCCAGCAAGCACTTTCAGGAATTCCTGGAAGCATAGCAGACAGGCTCACTGCTTAGGCTAGTGCACCAGTACAGATCAGGGACTGGGGAAGATCTATTAAATAGGCTGTCATACGCATAAAGGTCAACAAAATAATGGGCCACCAGTACAGAGCCACACTAACTTCAGTTTCTTCAAGTCTCATCACCAGCTTTATTTCCTACGAGTTCAAATGCTTCAGCAGTGTGACTGGGCAGGGTGTTGTCTAAAGTATGAGGGGATATTTCAGATGAGCAGCTCTCTGTCACCTTTCTTCATGGTGCCAGGTAGGAGGGCTCAGGGCTCAAACAGCATGGTACCCACACACATCAGCTCAAAACACCATTCCCCCCTACCCTGCTGCTTTCACTACCCAGCAAGGTGCTGCTGAAGGGTGTTCCACTGGTAGACTGCCTCCAAAGCCTACCCTAGTACCGATGAAGCTTACAGATGATGCAATGTAGTGAGGTGTCAAGAGAAGGATGTGTGGAACAAATAGCAGCTTTCATGGATCACACCTTCCAGTGTCGTTCAGTGTTTCTAATAGCTTCTGCACCAACAGCCAGTTCTGCCGTTTCCTAGGTCACTGCAAGACTTTACTTTCTGTTTTGAAGATCTCTTCAGCTAGCTTCCTGGACACAGGGAGCCTGTTCTTTGCCATCTCTTTGGTCAAAGAGAGGCCTTCCATCTTGGCCTCTCTGCTTTTTAGCTTTGAGCAATCCCTTCCACGTTTGCACTACATAGCTGTGTTTTTCAGAGGTTTTCACAAAGTCAAAAATTTCCATTTCTGTTCTTTCCACTTTGCCAGGCATTGAGCAGTTAACAGTAGGAGCCATGTGGGGTCTAGAAACCTCAGATTTCCTATAGGGCAAAAAAAGTAACAACCAGTTATTGTTTTATTCTTATGATAGCAGAAGGAAATGTATCTTACAAGTTTGAGATGGCACCTCTAAAGTCTCTTCCCAATCTCTGGGGAGAGGTGGCTTTTCCCACCTTTCCTCTGATCAGCTTTGGGATTAACATACACTAGAGGCAGGTAATGGCTACAGCTGTCTGAGCTTATTCCAGGGGACAAATTGGACCACACAATTTCAAGAAACCACTGAGACTGAGTTCAGGGTATATCAGCACTACTGCAGGAAGTCCTTACAAAAGAAGTATCCCATATCCATGAGGTGGGCAAACAATAAAGATTAAGGGCAAACCAAATAGTATGTGGTATGTAGTGCTGCTCTTTATTGGACTGATGCTTTGCATGGCTGGAAGGCAGCCACCAGTCATTGGGAAGTCAGGGAAAATGCACCTTCTGTAATACCGTATTTTGCTTTCTGTTTCTGTGGACATATATAGTTCAAGTGCTAATAATGTTCTGCTGTCAATGTAGATGTAATATAACCATTAGCTCTTCACTAACAGCCTTGTGTGATATGGTTTTATCCTGAAAGATGATTACTACTGCAGTGTGTTAGTACTGGAGGGAAAATAAACACCCACTAAGATCAACACAATAATGAATTTGTGCTGATGAATTGAAGTGTTTGCTTGACCAGCTGACAAAATGCACTTGATAACTGAATTCCAAAGTGCTCCTCTGTAAAAAAAGCACATCCTACAATGAACACCCTGGGGGAGAACAATGAGAAATGTATGCAACACAGCTAGGGAGTGGGTCAGACAGGACAGAGGTAGCAACTAGCAAACAAATAGATTGCAGTGGGAATCACCAATTTAAGCAGGAATTGAAGGGCAGCAATTCAACTGGGAAGACAGGAAAGATGGGGGATCAGGAGGGAGGGGCACATTAGCTTCTTCATTCTCACCATATGGGATTGCCATTTTGAGCACATAGCAGGAGACTAACTTGGAGAGATGGGGCAGAGCTCATAGTCTAAGCTCTCATCCAAGAGAGGGGTGAAAGGTTGGTCTAGGGAAAAGATAGCAGCTGTACATTGCTATATGAAAAAGTAACTTTAATAAAGGTCAAAAACATGCTTACCTATCGCTTTCATAGTGCCTGCAGATTTCTAGGAATAGGAGACAGGCTGACAACACAAATGGAGATTGTGGGAGAAACACATTTCTCTCTCTTCGTCAAGAGTTTTGGTCAGGTTCCTGGCTGTCAAGAATCAGTGACACAGCCCTCGGCGTCCTCCTGTGCCCTCTTCCACATCAGCCACATCCAAGACAAAGCACAGATCAATATTGGCATCCTGTATCAAAATCTTGTCCAGCTCATTAAGGCATAAATGGGTGGCACAATAGATACTGAAGCCTTGATTTCTGTTCTTGACTATCTTATAAGACATTTGCGTAACATTTGTTTTAATACAGCACCACATTGTAAAATATCCGGTCATCCCCTCAAACAAAAGCTTTTGCACACCCACACATCACAATTCCTCTTTCTCCATTTTTCCATGAGGGCAAGAAAATCCAATACTTTGGAGCAACTCCAGATGGAAGCATGAAGGGGAAGGATGTCAGAAAACCAGGAGAGTACACCAGCTATGCTGACTTCTGAATCACATAAGTTACAAGCGGACCAAACCAAGTTTTCAGGACACTTTGGAGTGGGAGATGGCACCACGACCCATCAAACCCTTGGCAACAGCACGTAACAGTTAAAGAGACCAGCCAATTGGGGGAAAAAAACCAGAAGATAGGGTGGAAGATGTAGTCTGTGGCAGGGTCCAGCATACATGTATTACAATAATGCACAATGGAAATGAGAACAGATTCTGACAGAAATAAGATCACCACAGTTTCACCATTCAATTCCTAGAAAGAAACTGCTCCAGAACAATTCTTTTTGTGCTGACTTAACCCGGTATGCAAGAGCAACGCAGCCTTGTCTCTGAGCCCTCATGCCCAACGAATTACAAACTCTGACCTGCTTCCAAGATTGTAAAGAAAGCCCCAGGAACTAGTACGACTGGCAGCAGAGATAACTACAGAGAACCAGCGCAGAGGAAAAACGTTAGATGTTAAAGCAGCCGTCAGCTTCAAACCCTGCGCTCGCTAAAAGGACGCAACATCGGCCGTAGGTACTTCCCCGACGAGAAGGAAGGAGCAGAGGGGACAAGCCGGCTAGCTCCCTCCTTTCTCGGTCAGGGCAAGGTTCCCTCTCAGCCCTACTCCAACTTTACAGCGCTTCTACAGGCCGCCTCCACACGGCCCGGCGGGCTCTGCCGCTCGGCCGGGTGATACTGAGACCGAGGGGGCCATGGGACGATATCCCACCTCCTGCAGGGTAGACTGGCCCCCTGCCCCTCGTTTTCCTCAGGTGAGGGGTGGCGAGGAGAGGGGCTGGCCCCAGCTGTCGGGACGCCCCGCTCCAGCCGGGCCGACCGGGGGGGCAGCCCCACAGGAAAGGTGGGCGCTAGGACGAGGGCAGCGAGGGGCCCAGCGGGGTGATGGCGCTCGCCGGGCCTACCTTACTGGTGAGGTCGATCTCTGGCTCGCCGTTGAGTGCCTCACCGTCCTCGGCGTCGAAGGCGGAGCGGAGGGGACAGGCGGCCGCTGCTACGAGAGGCCCCCCGCCCGGAGAGCCGGGCTCCGGGGCGAACATACAGGCCGGCACCGGGGAGCCCCCCACCGGGGATCGGCTCCGCTCCGCCGCCGCCATCTTCCCTACCCCGGCCCTCCTGCCTCGCCTCTCCGCCCTGGGAGGTGCGCCCGCCCCGCCCCCGGCCCGCCGAGGCGGTGCCAGCCAATCAGCGACGGAGAAGGTGGGACATTAGCCTGTAGCCATGACGACAGTGGGCGGAGTAATGTTTATTCATGAGGGAGGGCCGCGCCCCTGCGAAGCGCGCGAAGCCAATGAGAGAGCCACTGCCAGCTCGGCTTGTTTTCTATATATACACACACACACAACGGAGCCCGCTCGACGCGTCCGGGGCGTCCTAGCCAATAAGAGAGCTGGCCCGAGTGACAAAGAACATTAAGGACCAATCCGATAAGAAGACTCGAGCAACTGGGTGGGACTAATAAAGACGGGCAAGGCCAGCACTGGTGGGTGGGCTTTCTCTGAGGAGAAGCCAATGAAAAAGAGGGGATTTTTGACAGACAGCTGTGCTAGCCAATAGTGTGGGGAGGGAGAGCGCCGGGGGTCCCCCCAACCAGCGGGCGCTCCTCTGGGGTGACGGGTGTCGCCGAGCAGCCGGGGCTTCGGGCGGTTGTGGGATCGGTGAAGGCCCCCCACAGCCCCCAGGCTCCGCGTTCAGGCCGTGAGGGGACAACCGGGGGGACGGCCCGCCGATGAGGCGCTTTACGGGCAGGCCGGCGGGGAAGCGGCGTGTCTTATGCCTCCACCGGGCCACCCGCCCGCTCCCCCGCCGCAGGCTCCAGCTCGGCAGGGAGGACTGATGTTTATTCACCTGGCGGTAAAACCGCTCCAGCCGCTTCGGCTTATTTATCGCCGCGTGAGTCTCCGCGCTATCATCAACCCCGCGGCCGAGAGGGGAACTGAAGCTCAGGAGGGAAATTAACCCGCCTGAGGTTAAAGCAGCCACGGGGCATTCCCCGCCCGGGCAGCGAGCCCTTTCGTTCTCTGCAGCTCCCGAACGACCCGAGGAGCACACACCGGTTCTCTCTCCCGTAGGAAAACCAGGCCCACCCCATTCCTCTCCCCTCGGGCCGCCCGTTAACGTCAGGGGGCGGGGGAAGGGGGTCACTGGGGGTGTGTGCAAGAGTGGAGCGAGCGGCGGCCTGCGCGCATGCGTTAGCGGCCGTCGGTGTGGGGCGGCCGGGGACTGAGGAGTGGGTGAGGTGGTGGGGCCTTGGTCACGGCGGCTGCCCTTGGGTGCCTCCTGAGGGGAAGAGCAGGAGGCTTGGGCCGCCAGCGGGCCTTGAGGGGCGGGAAGGCGGCTGAGGCTGTGGTGGGGGGAGGAAGGGAGCGTTAGGCGGGGACTGTGGGGCTGGGCCTGGGCTGTGGGGAGCGGCTACCGCCCGCGGGAGTGGTGTGGTGGTTGTTTTTCTTGTGGTGGTTATGGTGGCTGCTGTGGTGTGTGGTGGTGGTGGTATGAGTGAGGGGTGGGAAGGTGCGAGCCAGGCCTCGGGGCTGGTCCCGCCTGCTGCCTGCCCTTCCCTCGCTCCCCACGGGCTTTGTGCTGTCTTTTCTCATTGCTAACGGAGACTTCCCTTTGTCAGAGTGCAGGGTGACTTGTGAGGAATTGCCTTCCCCGGAGCCTGGACCTGTGTGTTGTTTTGTTTTGCGGCCTAGCAAGGAACAGTTTCCTTTCCCGAGCTCTTGGCATCTTCTTGCCTGGATTTAGTCATAGAGGAATGCAGCTGATAAGTCCTTAACTACCCTATGCTCCCATAGGCAGCATCAGAAGCTGGCTTCATCTTTTCCACTTTGCCACTTTGGGGGTGGGCCTCTCTTTGTTACCTACTCTGGGTACCTTTTTAGTGGCGCTATAGACTAAAGGAGATGGAAGAAAAGGAGCGATGTGATAAATTCCATCTGGTACCTTGAGACTAAGAGAATTAATATCTTTTGACTTCTTTTTCGGGGGGGGAGGGAAGTATTACGTTTTATGGGGTATGGGTGGAGGGAGAAAATCTTTGTTGCAGATCTCAATGTGGTTTTTAAAACCAGCCGTCAGAGGCAATTACTAAATAAGCTGAAGCACAAGAGGAGGGTTTGGGAGCTGGAAGCAGCGCTAGCCTACAAAAGAAAGGGACAGTGGGCTGCTGTTGTGACTGTGGAGGAAGAAACTTCACCCTCCTTCATTTCTCATCACCTACTCTCCACCCACCCTGCGAGAAAATGAGTTGTGTGCCATGGAAAGGTGACAAGACCAAATCAGAATCACCAGAGCCACCTCAGCCACCACCATTGCATATTTACCATGAGAAGCAGCGTAAGGAGCTGTGTGCCCTCCACGCTCTCAACAACGTCTTCCAGGACAGCAACGCCTTCACTAGAGAAACCCTGCAGGAGATTTTTCAGAGGTAGGATACTCTGTACTGGTTTTAGCTTCCCCTTGTCCTCTGTTGCTCAGAGGAATTTTGAGATCTTATTTGGGGGGGGTGGGGGGAGAATAGAGCAAAGCTGGGATTCAAAGAATGTTACTGCCTTGAACTGAATGTAGGTTCTTTTTTAAACACCTCCCCCTCTTTTATTATTTTTTTTCTTCCTTCTCTCTCTGCAGAAAATCTCTTTTTCCTTGTTTCTTAAACTCTTCTGGCTGCCAGATTCGGGTCCAAGGGCTTTATTGCAGATGCTATCATGCATCTTCTGCTGTCTTCTCCCCTGCCAACCTTAACACATTCTACCCATCTTCTGTATTTTTGCCCCTGCCTCATGTAATATGTTACCGTGATGTTAATATCAGATTTGGGATTCCCTTGGGAGAGTGAAGGCAGCAGGAATGACAAATACATTGTCATAAAATCTTCTTGATTTGATACTGCAGCACTTCTGGGTTTGGGGGGAAGTAGGAGCTTTGCCTAATGAGTGACTCCTTATTCAAGTGGTTAAGTGAAGTTCTTCAAATATTATGGTTGAGACCCTGAATACTCTGTCAAACTGGATTTAATTTCAGTAGCAAGATCCAATTTTCTGTGGCATTGCTAAATGTTTCCCAGCAGCTTAAGATAACTAATAAAAGCATTTTTTGAGGTTTACTGGGATAAATTAACTTGTTCATGTGGCCTCTACAACAGCTTATATTTTGCTCGGCGTTTATTTTATGCTGTTTTGGTGTTTTGTGGAAATTCTCCTCTCTGTGCCTTTGGAAACTGTGGTGACTTTTCATTAGTGAAGTAACTAAATAGGAAAAGGGGGTCTTCTCTGATATTTGACCCACAGATGTTGTAAACGTCGTGTAAGTTACACTTGAGTACCTGTTACCAGCAGTTGACAGCATCTTGTGTTTGTGACAGGTAGGATATGGTGCTTTGTAGCAGCATTTGCGTAGGTACTCCTAGAGGAGGCGGTGGCAGTCCCCTGTGCTGCTGATGGGCAGGGAGCTGTGTGCCTCTTACTACTCTCCTGAAAACCAGATGTATGGACTCATCAAACACATGCCTGTCTTTGGCAATAGAAATGTGGTGATAGGCAACAGCAAATACAGGCTTGAAGTGCTGTTCGTGATAGCCTTATAAATAAAATTCTTGTTGATGAAGTGGAGCTGGTCCATGGCAAGCTCAAGGCACTCTTTGTCTCATGTAAAGACGCTGTGGTTTTGTTCCAGAGTGGTAATTGTCAGAATCTCAATCACAGATGAATTGCTATTAGCCTGAAGCAAACAAAGGCAGTTCATGTAGTAGAAGGAGCATGATGATCTAATTAGATGGCTTTCATTGGGTTTGGTGAGACAGAACTAGTGTGTGGCATGAGGCCTCTCAGAAAGAGGTGAGGTGTTTATCTTGTCAGACTTGTTGCTGTAGAAGGGAGAATTTGTCTCTGATTCCAGCCTGGTATTGTTCCATCCTAATACTTGGATCAGGATAAACAGATTGATTCACCCTCTGGTAGTATGGAAATATACATGGCAATTCCTCTCAGAAATGGATGAGCTATAAACTATGCATAAGAACTGCCACTACCTTTGCATCTCTGTTGGGTAACTCTGTTGGACGTCTAGCTTTGACTTGCCTTTAAGAAGAGCGGATTCAGTTGCCCTTTATATATCACTGTTCCATATGTCTTTCCTGTATCTAGTCATATTCAGTGTGTTGAGAAAGGACTGATGAATATTTTTAATAAGCTACAGAAACGTTGTGAGGTAATTTTTTTTTTTTTAAACCCAGCGTTGACAAGGTAACAATATCACAAATAAGCTTAAGCTTTCTGTAGCTGTTGCCACATCCCTTGAACAGCAATGGAACCATGTTGATTAATCATCAGTTTCCCTTATGCTGCATCCCATCATGTACGGACAGGGTAGCCTGATGGTTAATCCTCTCAAGTGTACCCCAAAACCATGTCCAAGCTCCCCTCTGATTGTCTTCTTTCCCCAAAGACGAGAAACATCTTGTTGATGCTTTTCTGGCTTTTGTTGCAGGAAGTAAGACTGCATGTTCCAAATACTGTGTGGAGATACAAACATTTTCACTTCACTGAAGTCTGTGTATTGAGACCTGATTAGGAAAGACAACTGCGGACAGGAATCTTGGAGCCTGTTGTGTTAAGAAAACACATTGATGACAGTTTCTGACTTGGAAAGTTCAGGAGGATTATTACCTGGCTTTCTGTCCAACTCTGTCTGTTTTCCTTGGCTTATGTTATCTTTGGGGAGGCAGTTTAATTCCTTGTCTAATCAAAATCCTTCAGCTGATGTTTATGGATGCGATTTAGGTGTGTGTGAGTAGAAACACTGAGGCAATTCTTAGTGAATGTTTGCTCATAAGTACCAGTTTTCGAGAGTGTCACCTCTGCTGGTCTCTTCATCTCATTTCTGTAGCTCTGAAAATTAGAGGAAGGAACAAAGATCAATGTGTTCTTTCTGCTTGTCTCTGGAAAGCGGGGCCATGAGAGGGTGCTTGTGCAACCCATAGGGCTCTGTTGATTGGAAGACTTTCCTAGCTCACTGACACTCAAGAGTATTAATAGGTTGAAGCAATGATCTTGAAGAATTTGTTGTAGCCAAGCGATCTTGCTTTGTGGAGATGCTGGAAGAGCTGTGACAACCTGCAGTCATGTCTCTTCTGTGATTGGTAAAACACAGTAGAGCTTTAGGGACTGGAAGTCATCATTCTTTGGAAATGTTGTAGCTTTTCCAATCACCATGTTATTTCTCCCTTCTGTAGTTAACTCACTTTCAGGCTGTTCTGCTGTACTCTGCTCCACTGCAAGAAAATGCAGCTGACGTAAAAACCTACCTGTCTGTAACCTCTCTAATCTTGGTTGATCTAAAACCCCCTACTCAATCCACTGCTTGCTTCTTCTTGTCAAATACCTTATGTTGTCAGGGGAGGAATGCTGAATAGTTTTCATTGGATGAAATACACCTGAAGAACTTGCACTGTGCTAAAGGGTGAGCGAAAACTGTGCAGGAACATTGGGAGTTTTGGGGGACAGAGTTGACATGAGTAGCAGGCAAAATGTGGCTATTAGAACAATGTGGCTATTAGAACATCTGAACCTTGTGCTGGCAGAACTAACAGAGTTCTTACCAATCAAAAGAGCAATTCACCACAACAGAGCTTTGCATTGGTTTTGCATGACCTTGCTGTTCTCTGCTCCCAGTTTCCCCCTGTGCTTTGCTTTTCCAGCTGTTGAAGCCCATCTCTCACCTGTGTAATACTTCACCTTCTTGTCGTTTCCCCAAACCAATAGAAGTCACTAACTGTTGGTTTGTTGTTTGGGGTTCTTTTTGCCATGTGTCTCCATGTTTTGTCTTGCATCCATTATATGGATTTGTGTAAAGGATGTCACAATTTTGCATGTAACATGGTGGACTCTGATTCTGGATTTCTAGATGCTGTAGTAATGCAAATGATGTCTAGGCAAGCTTATGGATTAAAACTGAAGAGATTTATATGCAAACAGGGCTATCTGCTTGGTTACCTACAGCAACAGATCTATTTTTTTATCATATAGCAACGGCAATGCTTTAGAAAGCTCCTAAACCCAAATATCTTCACAGCTTTGTGTCCAAGTGCTTCTTTCATTTACCAGTGGGGTGGTGGGGGAGAAAAGCCCCTTTTCTGCAGCTAACCCACCCTGCCTTTTGTCATCTCATTCAGTCTTCAAGACTGGTGTTGACTGTTGAACTCTTGAAACTGTGGTAGCCATTGTCCTGAATTGCAGACTGGCATTCACTCTGACCATGAGTTGAGGTAAAAATGATTGAAGCATCCTTCAGAAGTACTAGCTCAAGGGAGCTGGGGAGGGAAGGGGGTCTCTTTCACATCAAAGGTAGGACCTTTGGAAACTTAGTACATGAAAATTATTCTTAATACACTGTTTAGCCCTCTCAGTCCCTTTGCTGAATGATAAGGGTGAAGGGAATAGTTTGATTTTAAGCAAACCCCCTGAAAATGGGCTTCAAGTTACACAGCAAGGAGCCCCCTCTGACTGTGGAATGCAGGTTTGGCGAGCAGCCTCCTGTTGTGTTTGCAGGCTGTCTCCCAACACCATGGTGACGCCCCACAAGAAGAGCATGCTGGGGAACGGAAACTATGATGTGAACGTGATCATGGCAGCACTTCAGACCAAAGGCTACGAGGCAGTTTGGTGGGACAAGCGCAGGTACTGAGATGTCATGTAACTCTGGGAAGTGGCTGCCATAGAAACAGGGAAGAGACTAAGTTGAAGTACCAGAATACAGTCTTAGCACTGCCTTGTTTTCTGCACTCTTTCAGGGATGTGAACGTCATTGCCTTGTCTAATGTGATGGGCTTCATCATGAACCTGCCCTCCAGCCTTTGCTGGGGCCCCTTGAAGCTCCCCCTTAAGCGACAGCACTGGATCTGCGTTCGTGAGGTGGGAGGCACCTACTACAACCTCGACTCCAAACTCAAGGTGCCCGAGTGGATTGGAGGTGAAAGTGAGCTCAGGTAGGAGTTTTTGTATCCTGTTCCTCAAAACCTTCCCTGTTGGAGGTGGACAATCTGCCTTTAAACAGTTGGCAACTGAAACATTTATAATTGACCTTCCATAGCAAAGATTTGAGAGCAATAAGGTTCTTGTGCCTTCGCTCAGATTGATACCCCATTTGCATGATATTCCTCTTTACTGTGTGGGTGGTGAGGCACTGGAACAGGCTGCCCAAGGAAGTGGTAAATGCTCTGTCTCTGGCAGCGTTCGAGGCCAGGCTGGACAGAGAGAGCCTTGGGCAACATGGTCCAGTGTGAGATGTCCCTGCCCATGGCAGGGGCTTGGAACTAGATGACCTTAAGGTCCTTTCCAACCCAAACCATTCTATGAAGCTATGAAAATGCTTTGGGGAAGGGTGATTTCTGTGTGCTGTGGAGAGCCCAACTTTGTGTCTCACATGACTGGCTCCCTCACCAGTAATGAAGGTAGAAGCCAAGTCTGGTATTAGTGGGTGACACTTGTGACGAGATGTACTGTGCTTGGCTCTCTCCTCAAACATGAGAGCATCAGCATCTCTTTGCCTCCTTAGTAGCAATCTGTGCATATGTCCCCAATAAAAGGCTTTTCAGACTCGAAGTGCTGCCTTGTCCCTGACAGCAAGGGAAAACTGCTGTTAGGTGTCATTTCCCTACATAAGCCTACAGTGCACTTCTGGCTTGACTCCCCTCTCCAATCCTCACACAAGATGGTTGGTGTGAATGGTTTGACTGTAAAGTCTCACCTGCTTTTAGTTGCTGTTTAACTTCCATTCTGTCCTGTTCTAAAGCCTACTAGCAGCTTTGCTGTCTTGACAAGACTTGTTCTGAGGTAGGGATTGCACATGAGCAGTATTTGCAGAGCCCACCCTGCCATTAAAGTCTTGGTAAAGTGAAGCTTGGCCTTTTGTGAACTTTTGAGGTAAAGTAACAGTTCTGGAACTACGGGGCAGAGCTGCTGGTGGATTTTATCCTGGGTGCGCTGTTCTTCAGCAATAAATAAGAGCTTTCTCTTTAGAGAATGCTGGAAACATGGGCTAAAAGATACCAGAGAGAACCTTGATTTGACTTTCATAGTTACAGGAGATAATCCAAGTTAGGTATTAGAAAAAGTTTTTGGGCAGAAAGGGGCTGCAGATCCATGTGAAATGAGCAGGTGGTGTGCTGCTGCTATGACTTAGGACATCGAAGTGATTGTTGTTTTGTTGGGGTTTTTCTGTTCCTCACTGGTATTCTGGATTTGTTGGAATTACTTTCAAGTACAATGGGATTCTCAATCTTGGAGACTGAAAAAACTGAACTTAGTTCTTTTTTTTGCCACCTTAGAAAGCTGGGAAGTGACATTGATATAGACTTAACTCTGCTGAAGTTGAGACCTGTCTGATTCTGTGATAATTTTCTGGGTAGAACCTAGTGGGGCAAGTTTAATATTTGTTTTATCTTTGATAAGAAAATAACTAAACTGTGTGGGCTTACTTCCCATTTCTTGTCATATTTGCACAGATAGTTGCAGCGAGTTGTTATAGAAGGCGATGAATTCTACATTCAATAGTGCTTGTTTCTGTTTCTCTTGATGACAGGAAATTTTTGAAACACCAGCTGAGAGGCAAGAACTGTGAACTCCTGCTGGTGGTGCCAGAGGAGGTGGAAGCACATCAGACCTGGAGAGCTGACGTGTGACCCAGACTGACTCTGTCCTCCCACTACAGCTCTTCCCCTCACTGAACTCCTGACATCCTCAAAACCTGGATCATGGGTGCCCTGACTCCTCTCATCTGGAATTTCCTTTGTTAAGATCTTCTCTTCCTTCCTTGGTGCAATAGGGCAATGGCGCTGGACACTGGGGGTGCTGGGTGGGGGAGAACTGAGGGCAGAGTGGAGGAAACTGGAAGTCAGTCTCTTCAATCACAAAGGCAGGTGGGCTGCTATAGCAGGCACTATGCTCGCTCCTGAAAACTGGGCTTCAGGGCTCTGGGAGCCTTTGGCCACCCTTTCCCCACACAGTCTGAAGCCACATGTGGTGGGACTTGCTGGGAAGGAGCAGGGACTGAGCACACCGGCATCTCTTCACAAGCCTCTCCCTCCAAAACAAGTTGTCACGAAGACCGTTGCAATTCCTACAGGTCTCTCAGGACACACTCAAACACTAGGAATGGTACGGTGCTCGGCACCACCCTCTGCTTCTGAGGGGTCGTTTGTGCCAGGAATTAGGAAACAATAATAAAAACAGCATCATCTTTCAATAAACTCTTTGGGGAGATTGAAGATCCTTCCCCAGTGTCTCCAGCGATTGACATTTGTGGCGAGCAGCTGTTCCACAGCACATGGCTGCTGGCGAAGGTGACATGGAAACAGCAAGTGCAGGGTCATTGAGGAGCATTGCGTTTCTTGACTCAAGAGGCCATGGTCTGCTTGGGGTTTCTCTGTGCTATGGTGAGTGGTTTGGGGTTTGTTTTTACTCTTTTCTTTTTTCTTTAACATCTGTTTTGGTTTTCAGCATGGTCACCCAGTAGTTTAGGGGCTGCTCGGAGAGGAAGAAAACCGAAAGGGTTTTGAGAGGAACTGATTTCCTTTTATTTTCCTCTTTCCAGTAGTCTAACCCGCAGTCATGGAGGTTATGAGAATGTCCCAAAAAGAGGCAGAGTTACAAAGAAAAACCTCAGCCGAGGAGGGAAGCCTTCACAGCAGTCAGGTTGTGCCCCTGTTATAGTTACTAGCCAATAATGTGGCGAATGCGGAGCGCCTACCGAAACCTGCGAGCAGTTGAGAGACCCTTACCCAATGTTGAACCGACCTCTCCTTCAGTGTTGTCCGACAAACATTCCGTTAACAGACAAACAGCTTTTTCCTTCCCTCCTTTCCACGGAGAAGAGTGACCAGGCATGGAGACAGCAAGAGGAATCCCCATAGGCTGTTTCCCAGTGTTCTTGATGAGCTGCAGCTCAGTCATGCCTTCCACAGCAGGAGGAGGGAACGCCAAATTTAGAACAGACTGTTGCATTCAGTGCTTCCTGGTTCAGCTGCTGTTCACTTCCCTCCTTGACACATGTGGGATAACGGCAAATGCTGCAACACAACACAGCTCCAAGGATGCCATTCCATCCTGCAGAAAAGTCTCATTTCTCTTGTTGGAGCTTGTAGGAGGGGTTGTAACTACGTCTAAGTCGTTTTTCTCTCAAGAGCTCTGCAAATACACGAGCAGGTGCTCAAAGCTGAGAGACCACCAAAACCTGCACCTTCCTAATGGAGAACAGAGGCCATGTGGTGAGGGGAGCACCACTCTTCGGGACATCTGGAAGCAGTGTTTCGCAGTCACAGCCTCCTACAGCTGAGAGCAAAACAGCTCTCGCGAGTTTTAAAGACCCGACGTTTCTATGAGAAGTCCCATTTCGTAACACATTCCAATGACCAATACCAGCTGGCAGAGGTTTTTAAACACTTTCCTACTGGCAGGATGTGCAGCCTGCGGCATTCTGCTCATGACTTGAAGCCATTTCTTCAAGAAGGGGGAAAACATAAACTAAATAAATCTAGACAGCAACATTTTCTATGCTGAATAAAGTTGCACTTTGGAGAAACCCCATTTGCATGGAAGCTGCGAGCCAGTGGCTCAGTGCACAATATGCAAAGATGTTTTCAACTATTTTGGGGCTAATTTCCTTTCCATGTTTAGTCCCCTCCTTTCCCGTGAAGGGGAATCGGTTAGATCCAGCTGCTCAGGTAAAGGGAAAGTGGGATCACACCCTACAGGAGGGGAGGGAGCTGTGCAGGCCCTAGGGGATGGGTGAGGCAGCCCAATGCCCACCTGGGATTGAGGAAGCCCCAGGTGGTTTTCTTGCTTGTTTGGTTTCATTATAGCCTCTTGTCTTGGGTTTGTTTACAGAGATGTATTTTGTTTAACCAAATATTAAAAATGGAAAAAAAATCCATATAAATGTCCTATCACTTCTGTATGTTCAATTGAATTGTTCTGTAAAGGATGTAAAGGCAAAATAAATTTTTTTTGTTCTTTAGTTATAAAACTGCCAACTTTCTACAAGTTAAGAACCCTTCTGAGTAGAATTACAGCATAGTTTGGGTTGGAAAGGACCTTAAGATCATCCAGTTCCAACCCCCTGCCATGGGCAGGGACACCTCACACTAGTCCGTGTCACCCAAGGTTCTGTCCATCCTGGCCTTGAACACTGCATTTATCACCTCTTTGGGCAGCCTGTTCCAGTGCCTCACCACCCTCACAGTAAAGAACTTCTTTCTTATACCTAACTTTAACTTCCTCTGTTTAAGTTTAAACCCATTACCCCTTGTCCTATCACTCCCCTCTGAGAACTCCCTTAAGCAGTGCAAAGCTTGCTGCTCTGTCATCTTCAGGTGCCAATGCAGCATCCATCCCTTCCCATGGCTCTAGAAGAACTGAGCCTCCCTAAAGGACATTTCTTAAAACCACACAGCTCAGGTTGGATTTATTTAATATTCAATACAAAAAAATACGCAGCTGATTGCTGAAGTTCTACTTGATGAGGCAGAGGATCAGCGTGATCGTCTTGAACCTGCCGCTCCCTCAGTTCTCACATACATGCACATATGAAGCCGCCGTGATGGTATTTCTGCAGATGCATCTTCCTGGAGAGAGTTTTCCATGGGGTGCAGTCATCTGTACCCCACCTTCCTTTGCTTTGCCTGCTGGGGAAGTTGTTTCTCTTCCTCCTCCTCTCTCCAGTGTCCTTCAACTCCACATCAGCCAGCAAAGGATTCAGGACTCATTCTGCTTGACTTCCAAAGCCCAGCCTGAGCCCTGGGGTGGTTTTATGTGAGAGTATGAGGGGCCTGGAAGAGGAACTGAATTCCCCCAGTTCAAGTCTGTGACTGGTTATGGTGCATTGACTGAATAAAAGGAAAAACTCATGACTTCTATACAGGGGGAGGATGCAGCCAGGAGCTGTCAGCAGGTCCAGAGGGGGACGGGCTTCCCCCCTTCTTTATGAACAGGTCAATGTCCCAAAGGAGAACCAAAAATAAAAACAAACAGGAAAACCAAAAAAATGCCCTGACCCAACAACTCAACAGTTCAACAGATCATAATCTCAAGATCTTCCCACATGATACAAATCCAACGCAGCTTCCACAAATTAGATCTTCCCAGACAATGGTGGCAGGGCCCCTGGCATCCCCCCTGAGAGCCCTGTGTTGGGTCCCAGGAGGATCTGGAAGGAAAAGGTTCAGTTGAGGGGCTGCAAGGAAACAGGACAGGGGCTGTGTGCTGCCCTCCCTCCCACAGTTTCCCAGCCAGATGTTGCGGCTGTGCTGCCAGTTCCTTCCCTGCCATGAGAGCCCAGCGCAAAGCTCAGCCACACCAAATGCGAGTCGGGTGGATTTGGACGTCACTGCCTTCAGCCCATGCGCAGCCTTCACTGCCTTATTTTGGCCTGGTGAAAGCTAGGTTGTGTTTGCTGGAGTTTGCCATCAACCTGTTACTGGGAATCGGCTGGAGCATCCCATTGCGAGCATCCAACCAGGGCATCCAGTGGGATGAACACCCTATCACAAACCGCTCCCAAAGCTCCTTCAACAGGAGGTACCTGGGAGGAGGTGTAATGCCCTGAGCCGAACCTGCAAGGCCAGGGGAGAGGACTGGAGTGCTCCTGCCTCACCTGTCGCTGCTGCAGCTGCTGCTGCTGCTCCATCTGCAGCTTTTCAGTTTCAAACACGACAGGAAGAACCAGAATCATGAAGGACGTGGTCCCAATCCACAGAGCTGCCCTGGAGAATCTGTGGATGAGAAAGTACATTAGGAATAAGAACCGGTTCTTTCCTTGCTTCCTACAGGCGCCAGGCTTCCCCCTTGTGCCTCCCTTTCCCCCTTTTCACACAAAAGCCACCCCCTAGTTCTGCCCGAGGTGCCACCTTTCCTTCACCCGGCTTTGCCCAACGCAGCCGAGAAACCATGGCCGCGGCCTCGCTGTTGCCCGCACCGCAGGACCCGCTTTCTCACCTGTACATCTTCTGCGCTACTGACAGCGACAGGTCGAACGTGGCTCCTGCCGCCGAGCGGACGCACTCGGGAAACATCTCCGTGAGCCCCCACAGCCGCTCCGCCAGCGTCTCGTCCAGCTGCGGGCGGCAACAACCGCGTCAGGCCCGACCCGGCCCTGCGCGACCGAAGGGGTCACCGCTGCCCCGGCCCGCCCCGCCGCGCCGCCAGCTGCCCCGCTACCTCCTCGTCGTCGTCGTCCTCCTCCAGCTCGTCCTCCAGCTCCTCGGCCCTGCCCGAGCCACCCTTGGGCAGCAGCTCCTCCGGGGACAGGGACGCCGCGGCCGCCATCACCACCAGGCACGGACGGAGGGGGCGCCGAGACAGCGGAAGCGGAAGGGCGGCCCTCTCACTGCCAGAACGTCGGGGGAAGCAGCGGCACCTGGCGGCTGGGAGGAGCCCACCCCGGTTCCCCCCCATCTCGCAGCTCACAGCAAACACCCGCAGAGTCAGGGTTTAAATGTGTTTATGTAAACGACGCAAAAGCCTCAACAGCGAGCACCCTGCAGGCTGCCAGAGGGGACAGGTTTTGGGGAGGTCAGAGGGTGTCCTGTGTTTTTTAAGGTGCCCGGAGGTGGTTCTTCTTGAGAGAATGTAGTGAGGTAAAGTGCTCCCAGAAAATCCGTGTTAGTTGACAGTGTCATGGTGTGACTTGTGGGGGTGCCACCCAGCCACTACATGGCACCTACAGCACCAGAGGCACCTCGTTACTTGCAGTCCCATGGAATGAAGCACCTACACGCAGTACCAAGGTGCTGAGGAGGCACTGAGGGTCAGAGCTGGCCTCTTTGCTCCCCCATCCTATGGCCATCTCCTCTTCTTCACTTCCTCCTCCGGCTGTGGCTCTTTAGTTCCTCCAGCTCCTTCTCCATCAGGTGGGACTCGGCTGTGGTCTCAGAGAGCTGCAACGATAAGGGTGAGCTACTCCTCTGACCTCCACTCTGCACTACAGCCAGAAGCATTTCCCCATTCCATGGCACAACCTTCTCCCAAGGTGTCACCAAGATGTAACAGCCGCAAGGCAGCACCCGAGCGAGGGAGTTTGCTCCCATTTGGCCAAGAGGGAAGCAAAAGGAAATTTCACACTTCACTGCCATCGCTGGGGAAAGCTGGAGAGCAGCTTGGGCTTCGGCTCAGCACCCCAGCCACAGAAGCTGCTTGCCAGTTTTAAAACACAGGAAGAGCGCAAGAGAGGAATGGGATGAGGAGGTATATGCTCAGACTGACATAAAGGGTAAATCACTTAGTGGTCTAAGAACAGGCATTCCATTTCACTGAAAGTGTCTCCAGATTTTGAGCAGCGTCTCTAGGTAAGGTTGAATTTTGGTTTATTTAGGGCTTGGGGATTCTTTCACCCCATGGTCTGCACACAGAAATGATGTCACACCACTTGTCACAGCAGCTGGAAGTTTTAACCTTAACCACCAGAGAAGGCGGCTATTGCTTTGTTTCAGTGCTAGGGCACAGGCAAGAGTAACAAGAAAAATGCTGTAATGTCATGCAGGAAGGGACAATGGAGCCACGGCACCTGGAGGGGCTCCTCTCCTATCAGCCATGGTGTTCACGAAAGCCAAACTCTACTGTAGAGAAACCCCCACCTCCTCACAGCAGAGGCCAGACTTTGCTCCTGCCCTCATTTCACCATCACAGCTGTCTTGTGGAGGGCACAGACCCCAGTGCCCTTTGCTTGGGCAGCTCTGCTGCACCAGCAGCTGGGTACAAACTTACCATGTCTAGTAGAATGTCCACTTTCAGTCGAAGGAGGTTGTTTTCTTCCTCCAGCTGCTGGTTTCGCTTGCGCAAGCGCTGCATTTCTCTGCGATCCCCTGTGAAGCTTCCTGATTCTGGAAGGAAGGAAGGAGGTTAAAATGCAGATTAAAATCATAGAATCCCAGACTGGTTTGGGTTGGAAGGGACCTTTAAAACTCATCCAGTTCCAAACCCGCAGGCCGCAGGCAGGGACACCTTCCACTAGACCAGGTTGCTCCAAGCCCCTCTGTCCAACCTGACCTTGAATCCTGCCAGGGATGGGGCAGTCACAGCTTCTATGGGCACCCTGTGCCAGCGCCTCAGCACCCTCACAGAGAAGAGTTTCTTCCTTATTATCTAATCTAAATCTCCCCCCTTCCAGTTTAAAGCCATTCCCCCTTGTCCTGTCACTAGAGGCCCTTGTAAAAAGCCCTTCTCCAGATTTCTTGTAGGCCCATTTTAGGTATTGGGAGGCTGCTCTAAGGTCTCCCTGTAGCCTTCTCTTCTCCAGGCTGAACAAGCCCAATTCTCTCAGCCTGTCCTCCCAGGAGATGTGCTCCAGCCCTCTGAGCATCAAAATGCAGGTTGTCAGCCAACCATAGCTATTCCAGATCGGAACCAGCAGAGCTGCACTCTACCTGCCACCCACTGGCCATTTTCAAACTTGAGGCTCTGGCCAGCGAGGTTCATGGTGGGCATGCCATACTCCAGGCCCAGCTCGATCTCACGGGTTGATCTGTCCAGCTGCAGGGAGAAGATCACACTCAGCATTTTACAGAACTCCAAAGCCACCCCCTGCTCTGCTCCCCCACTTCTCAGTGGCTGGCATTCCAACAGAACTTGATGGCGCTGAAGCATGAAATCCTACTTTGCTCATGTTCTGCCGCAGCACAGGACCAAGCCAGTCCTCTCACCGCACATCTGCACGTTCTCCCACTCAAACACGCATACATCTCCCTGTGCTTAGAGACCATTGGTGAGAAGTTTTAGGTGAAACAGTTCTGCACTAGGATGATGATGATCCTTCCCTGCTCTATTCATAGAACCACAGAATGGTTTGGGTTGGAGGGGACCTTAAAGCTCATTCAGTTCCAACCCCCTGCCATGAGCAGGGACACTTCTCCATTTCTACCTTTGCATAGTCACCAGCGACCAAAAGCAGCGCCAGGAAAGAGGCACAGCCAGGAGCTTGTGTGTGGGTTATGGCAGTATATGGGTTAGGGCGGCAGGGGGGGACTCACCAGATTCAGGTTGGAGAGAGAGGCACATTTCCTTGGGGGAGTCTTCTTTGGGCTGAAGGTGTTCCCGAAGAGAGGCATCCCAGCGTGGCTCCCCGAGCAGGATGGACGTCAACAACGCTCTGAGGACGGAGGCTGCAAGCGTCGACGTGATGAGGTGGCGGTGTTGGGGTTTCCTCCGGTGGCCCCTTTCCCAGCACTTCCAACGACGTTGCCCGGTGCCCACCTACAATCAGACCCCACACCCGCTGTCCTCACGCTGTGCGCCAACCCTCTGAGGGGGTTAAATGGAGGCGGGGGGGACCGCAGAGAGTTGGGGATGGTTCCGCTCTGTTTCCCCTCCCCGGCATCTCCCTGTTGAAAACAGCGGGGTAGTTGAGCACAGATGAGGAACACCCCCGTCACCCCAACACCCCCCCGCCCCGCAGTGGTAGGGTCAGCCCCGCGGTGCAGGGGCGGCCCAGGCCGGGCTGTTCCACCAAGCTTGGCCCTGAGGGGGGGGCGTGGGGGGGGTGGTGGAGGAGAGGAAGGGGGATAGCACCTCTCCGCCGCGTGCTCCGGCGTCCGTGCCGCCGGGCTCAGCCGCCGTTGCTGCCGCGTGCCTCGGGAGCGGTTTGCGGCCGTTGCGTTGCCATGGCGACGGCGGGGCGCTCCGCCGCTCCTCCTCACGGTGCGGGGCCGGGAGGAGGAGGAGGAGGAAAATGGCGGCCGCGGGGGGTTCCTCGCTCCGGGCCCCGAGACCCGCGTCGGATCCGCGGGGTTGCTGCTGTGGAGATGGGGCCCTCAGTGACGGGGGTTAGTGGTGGACGTGGAAGCGCTGGGGTAACGGTTGGACTTGATGATCTTAAAGGTCTTTTCCAACGTGGTTGGTTCTGTGATTCTGTATGACCAATATTTTTTATATTGCAGAGGAAAAATACCACTTCTTTTCTAAATTTTAAAGTCATTCCCTGTTAGAATTCAGCGAACTCAAATGACTTGCTTCATTGTTAGAAAAGCTTCTGTTAAGGAGCTTAATTTTAATGGTATATTAATGTGGTGACTTAGTTAAAGGGGAACAATACAGAAAAGGAGGGGGAGAAAGGGAGAGAGCCAGAAGTGCCTGGAAGAGAGGAGAAAAAAGGGGAATTACCGCCTTTTTAATTTCCCTTCTACATGTGTTAGTACTCCACAAAAAAATGACTTGACAGTTTTTCATTCTCAGAAGGGTGCTTAACTGTCACCCTTCCTGAAGTGATCCGGAGAGCTGCTCACTTGGAACGAGAACTGGAAAGATACCAGAGTGCCAACCTGGTGACTGTTGACAAGAGAACAACCTGGTGCTGCAGTATCTTCTGATAGTTCAGTTAAGCAATCTCTTATTCCTGTAGGATGCATGCTACAAAAACAGTGGCCTTCTGACACCTAATCATTGGAAATTGGGGGGTTTTCTTTTCATAAGGGATTACAGGTAAGATGGGGAGAACCAATACCCTTAAAAGTAGCACAAAAGCTTGCAGTTCTGATAAAGGGCTTCATGAAGTAGTTGTGCCTTCTCTCAGTATTTAACGTCCGTTTGTGTGTGTGTGCACATCTACTGGGCCAGCGCAAACCTCATGGAGTTCAGCCAGGCCAAGTACAAGGTCCTGTACTTCGGTCAGGACAATCCCAAGCACAAATACAGGCTGGGCAGAAAATGGATTGAGAGCAGCCCTAAGGAGAAGGACTTGTGGATGTTGGTTGACAAGAGGCTCAACGTGACCTGGCAGTTTGTGCTTGCAGCCCAGAAAGCCAGCCATATGCTGAGCTGCATCAAAAGATGCTTGGCCAGCAGGTTTGAGGGAGGTGAAGAGACTCCACCTGGAGAACTGCGTCCAGCTCTGGGGCCGCCAACACAAGAGGGACATGGACCTGCTTGAGTGAGTCCAGAGAAGGCCAAGAAGGTGCTTAGAGGGCTGGAGCACCTCTCCTATGGAGACAAGCTTAGAGAGTTGGGCTTGTTGAGCTTGGAGAAGAGAAGGCTCTGGGAGACCTCATAGTGGCCTTCCAGCACCTAAAGGGGCCTACAGGAAATTTTAGGGGGATGTTTTACAAGTGCATGTAGTGACAAGACCAGGGGGAATGGCTTTAAACTGAAAGAGGATAGATTTAGAATAGATACAAGAAAGAAATTCTTCCCTGTGAGGGTGGTGAGGTGCTTGCACAGGGTGCCCGGAGAAGCTGTGGCTGCCCCATCCCTGGCGGTGTTCAAGGCCAGGCTGGATGGGGCTTGGAGCAACCTGGTCTAGTGGAAGGTGTCCCTGCCCATGGCAGGGGGTTGGAAAGAACTAGATGAGCTTTAGGGTGCTTCCAACCCAAACCACTTTGTGATTCTGTGATTCTACGCAAAGGCAAAGGGCTGGAAGTGAAGTGAGGGCAAGAACCTTGGAAGAAAAGCTGGGAGAATGCAGAATTACAATTTTGAACTGAAAAAGCCTGTAGCTAAGTCAAAGACCATACTGCCCAATCAGGATAGTGAGGGACTGAACTCTGAACACTCACTTTTTTATTGTTTAATGCACTGAAAAATTCTGAGTTTCCAAACAAGTACTCGGACCTGCAGAGCTCCAGATGAGAAAAGTATCTCCCTGAGATGCTCAAAGACAAAGTCACATCCCATTCTTTTTTGAACTTGGAGTTTGTTGTTGAGGATGGAAAAAACAGATATTAAGAAGCGCTGGTCAGGATGTACTCCACCAGTAACACTGGGATAGTAATGTTCACCTTTCTAGAAGAAACCTGTCTGTTTCGGCATAGTTGTGTGCTTGAGTTCACCTTGCTCCAAGTGGGATGAGTGTTGTGGTAATACATTATAATTATTGTAAAACTAACTGTCTGCTTTTCCCAGGCTCTCACAGTGATTCTCTGACAGCCTCTTTCTCCAAGGTAGAGGCTCAGAAAAAGCCAGGCAGCCCATCCCCACCGCCCTGGCATGTGAGGTGAATGCTCACTTCTGTCTGCCTGGTTGCTTGTGCATGGATGCATATGTGAATAGTTTCAGAGTTGGTAGGGCTTGTGAATGAGAGTTCAGAAAGCTTCCCCCCGTAGTTGTGAGAGCAAGGGGAAGAGGTTTCGGTGTCTGATATCTGGTGTTATTTGCATTAGGAATTTTTCTGCTTTTGCATAGTTTTACTAAATTTCATTTCTTGCCAGACTCCATTTCCTCAAAAAAAGCTGTGGAATTTCCTTGCTGCACCAACCCCCCAGGCTATTCTGGCAGCAGCTTCTCATCATTATTTCTCCACTTAAATCAGGTAGATACTGAGACAAGAGCATCATCATTTCTAGCTTTGACTCTCAATATATTGCATTGTTCCCCTGCCAGCAGGTAGTTTGACATACGATTTTAAGCAATTTGCCTGGTTTTCACTGTGCCTGTCACTTGGTGGGGAGGTGAACACCTAGCACAATCTCTCTTTTCCAGTGCAATAAACTAGAAACATCACTTAGGATCTGCAAAAGCTCATTAAACAGTGAAGAACCTTCATATTGCAGTCATCGTGTAAGGAGGCCATGTAGCTTTTTATAACAAAGTCTTTGGGAGCGCTGGTGGAAGGCTGAGAGCGTGACAGGATGAAGATAGGGCTGTAGCACATGACAATATGGAAGTTTTGGAATAGACCCAGGCTGGTTTTGGTAGCCTAATTTGGAGCTGCTTCTTCAGCTTTTTTGATTCGCAAGCAATACAGAATCTATAGCTTAGATTGTGTCAGAGCTGCTTTTAACTCAGTAGTGTTTCTCTTGCCTTGGGGTTTTTTTTTTCATACATAGTGCAGGATTATTATTTTTTCCTGTTATATCAATAATTGTAGGGAAACCCCACTGACTGGTGAATTCAGGAGACTTACTCTAGGCTTACTCTAATGTCAAAGAGAATGTTTATTGTAATTATTGCTGCTTGAAAGCTGCTACATTAACTGGTGGGCTAAATAAGCCTGAGTTAAAAACCTGTAGAATCATACTTTTTTGGTATATTGAAATTATTTCCACGCTCAATTAACTTCTTCAGGAGTGAGATATTTCCTGTTGCCTCAGTGCTCTGCAGTTTATGATGTTCCTTCTTTTAGTATCTTAGATAGTAAATACCTCTCTTATATTTTATTGATAAAGCAGACACTTTTTTTTTCTCCCTGTGTTTCTCTTTTTTGTTATAGCCAACTCAAGAGATGAAAGAACAGCAGTTTCACCGCTTTGCAGAGTTACGCTCTCCTCCTGCTTGGCTGTCGCGGATTCCACCACCAGGAGGCCCTCATTAAAGAGCTTGTAGCTAGGCGAAGAAAACACAAAGACGGAGAAATGCGATGGAGAAACCCATTCCCATAGAAGTAATCTGAAACTAATACTTATCCTGTAAATAGAGATTTTTTTTTTTGAGCACTGTGCAGGCATCAATTCTTGGAGGAATCCTAATATCCAAACCAGCAGTTGTACTGTAACTTTTTAGGATAAGGGAGTGTCACGGGTGGTATTCCTGCATTGTATCTCCAAGTTATAGCCAGGGAAGTTCATGCCTTTGTCTTCTGAATAGTAAAGCTCTTGATAATGTAATGAAAAATAATAAAATAGGATAAAGCACTGTTTGGATTTCTAGTCACTCACGACTGCCCTCTATCTTTCACCCACCGAATATGCTCTCATCTAATTCATCTCTGCATTCTCTTTCCTAGCTATTTCCTTGTTCCCAAGTTTTTAATGTCCTTTCACTTTTCACTGCAGGTTTTTATTTCTCCTTAAAGTTCTAAATATCTGTAGTGACAATCTGATTGCTGTCTTTTGCTAACATCACCTGCTTTAAAGAAAGGGGGAAAGAGAAGTGTTTCCGTTTCTCTAATTGCCAAGTTGTCCACTTATTTCCTCAGTTACTGTCTCTCAGTCATTGCTTTGTCTGAAATGTATTCAAAAGAGCAGTGTGTCTCTGATCTCTCAACTAAAAAGTATAAAAGTGTCATTTTTCTCTCCTTAAACCCTAGTTTTTTCACTACTGAGTCAAGCCTCCTGTGTACGCTTCTGGTTTCCCAAGATCGCATTTCAGTACTGATGAGTCCAAGACACAGCTTTGCAATGTAATTTCAGAATGGATGATAGGTGAGAGTAATATTGTGCCTGTCAGGAAATGTGGCTTATGCAAACTGTTAGTTGCAAATTGAGTTATCCTTTGTCTTTCAAACTCAGTTTCTGCCCTTCTTCCCTAAATTCACATATATACATTCTACACATTTACATTTGTTTACTTGGGCCTGCCTTATGTGTATGAATGTGCAAAACATATATCCTCTGCTCTAAGAAGCAGAAAAGGTGTGTAAATCCATCACATCATGAATCCATGATGTTGTATCCAAAGTTCCCAGGCCTCTGAAGAGGTTTTCCAATCACTGTTCACCTTAGAGTTTAAATAAACATGCAGGTAATTCAGCTCCTCGCATGCTCTGGATAGCATCCATCACTTCATGACAGAGTTTGCCATGAAGCTGTCCTTGGTGGCCAGGAGACTGAGGCTTCAGAGGACGTGTAACCCACGCAACAGTAAACGTTTGTGTTAAGCTCTATTGCATCCTAAGGTTGCTAGTGTCTGGGATCTACTTGGCTGGGGAATAGCTCTGTGGAAAGGGACCTGGGGATCCTGGTGGACAGCAAGCTCAATAGGAGTAAACAGTGTGCAGCTATGGCAAAGAAAGCCAGCAGGATGCTGGGTTACATCAACAAGGGCATCACCATTATCCCGCTCTACTCCTTCCTTGTGAGGCCACACCTGGAATACTGTGTTGTTTTGGTCTCCGCTATGCAAAAAAGATGTGCTCAGGCTGAACAGGGTCCAGAGAAGGGCCATAAAGATAATCAGAGGACTAGGAAGCAGTATGAGGAAAGGCTGAGAGGAGAGAGCTGGGCTTGTTCACCCTTGAGAAAAGAAGGCTCAGGGGAGACCTTATCACCATGTTCCAGTATTTAAAGGGTGGCTACAAAGAAGATAGAGACCTCCTTTTTACAAGGAGTCACATGGAAAAGATGTGGGGTAATGGACAGAGGTTACTCCTGGGGAGATTCTAGCTGGGTACAAGAGGAAAATTTTTCACAGTAAGAATAATCAGCCATTGGAATAATCTCTCCAGGGAAGTGGTGGATTCCCCAACACTGAACACTTCTAAGGTTCAGCTGGAGAGGGTGCTTGGCCATCTAGTCCTGGTCATGCTTGCCTAGAAAGGTTGGACCAGATGATCCTTGAGGTATATTCCAATCTGGTATTCTATGATACCTGGCTACTTGTTGCTTGCTTCTATGCTTGTCTTCTCTTTGTCTCTTACTTTCACATTCATCTGTTTCTGTGGATCACTTAAGATGTCCTTTTCAGGAAATGATGAAATATTTAACCCCCAGTCTGTAGATTCCTGATTTGCAGATAGAGAGAAAGGGAATACCAGGGACAGAATCTCTCAGTATGGGTCAGTTTCTTATGCTCTATTGTAACCCTCCACAGCTGGCAGCTGCTGGAGACAAGATGTTAGACCTTTGGCCCAAGCTGCCATATTGTTTGTAAGGGAGAGCATGCAGGGTCTGCATTCTAAATCCCCTTCTAAGGTTATTTTATCTCATGCTTTAGATAAACATAAGCTGTGCTTTGTCCATACAAACAACTGAACCACATCATGAGATACTGTGAACAACTGAACCACATCATGGGATACTGTGAACAACTGAACCACATCATGAGATACTGTGAAGCTCAGTGTGTATAGCACACTATAAAGATGGGAGAAAAGTGCCAAGTATTCTTTTCTCTTCCTTTTCTTTCCCTGTCCCTTTTTTCTCTCCACTTAGGCATGCTACCAACACAAAGAACCTACCCTAACTGGGACTATTGCCAGTTGGAACCAGAAAAATTCAAGATGAACAGTCTGCTGACCCCAAAGGGTGAGGAGAGTTGTAAGAACAATGATGTAAGCAGTTCTCCCTACTCCTTGCTCATCTATATAGGAGTTTTGTGTCCAAATCAAGTGGTCATTTTTAATCCCTCAGATGGCTTGAGCTATAGCTGTCTTACTCTGTACTGATTCTTTGTGCTCAAAAGGTATGTCTACAGGTGGCTTTTATCAAAGGCCAAAACTGGAAGTAACATGGGCTTTAGATGATATGGTGTCTGCAGTCACATGAGAATGGGCTGTATGGCCCAGAAAGTCCTCTCCAATCTTGCTCATCTGCTGCAAGCTCATACACAGATGAAGTAGCTTGTCAGGCTTTTGTGAAATGCAGGTGACTGCTCACCATATCCTGAACTAGCCTGCAGTAAAAGTTACTCAGGGACACCAGGATATTTATAATCCATTCGTATGAGACCTGCAAAGGCCAGGTGTAGTACTTAGTACTTACAGCAGGTTTGGTTTTTTGGATTCTTTTTTGGTTTGGGTTCCTGACTTAAATCTGGGTATTTCCTTGGAGTAGCCAGGAAGGTGAATATGAGACATACTAGGGCCAGGTGGAAGGTGGTCTTGATAGCACAACAGTTGTCATATATAAATAGCTGGATAGTGTCAGTGTGTTCAGCAGCAATAAAGCAGTATCTTCATTGATTCACAAGGGAAAGAAAGCCCTGAAAATAAAAAATTTGGGGTTTCATTGAACGCCCAAGCAAAATGAGGCTTATGGAAGGTGCTCTTTCTGCATAACCTTGGTTCTAAGTCTTGGATTCTAAACTTGCAAGCTATGTGTTTCTTTCTGCCTGCCTTCCCCAGATTCCTTTGAGATGACAAGCAGTCCAAAGAAGGCTGGTAAGCACTCAGTACAAGAATATAGGATAAAACTATGTTCACTAGGTTGTGTGGCCAGTTAGTCAATGTGTCACAGAGCCTGAGGCTTTCATTTAAAGTATCCATTGCTGACCTCTTCATTATGTTCCTGGTACCGACAAGTTTGTTGGTTTGCATTTGGTTCTTTTGAACAGTCTGTCAGATGACATTAAAAGGAGATGTTCCTTAACTATTCAGACAGAAAGTCCTCAGCAGTCTTTGTATTTTCTAAGTTTGGTCTTACACGAGAACCTTTTGCACTTCCCTTGCTGTTTAGGGATGCTTGTTCATTGCAGGTCATCATTCCACAGGCAGCACTCACTATCTGTGTTGTAGTCTCCAGATAAGACACACCAGACATTTCATTTAGAAAAGAAGCAGCAAAGAATGCATCACAGGGAGAATGATACTTAACTTTGACTTATGCACCAAGTGCTTAAATATTGTGAAGAATCTAGTATTTTTAATGTTACCGGGAAAGGACGTGTCATATTCAGAAACTGGTTCCCAGCTCACACATCTATGTAATCCGATTCATTCTGGAAGTAAAAGCAGATGAAAATCTGAGTCTCTGAAGATTTAAATCCTGCCAGTCTGAAAGAAAGCTAAATTGTTTTCATGGGTCAGCAGACAGGCTGTTCTCACAATTCATTCATTCATTTACTGCTGAAGTAATGTGCTACTTCAGTTCCAAGATTAAACAACTGGTAATGATAACTTGTTGTCAGAGATCATGTCAGTATGTCGAGCCTTGTGTAGAACACGGGAAAGCTTGTAATCGAAATTGAGAAGGGTCAGCAGTGTCCAACAGGCTGCAAATAAGGATAATGAAGCCAGTAAAAAACGAGGATTGTGGTTTCCAAAACAAATGTCCTAATTTTATATTCAGTCACTGAGACAAATACTGACACTTTTCCAAAATGCTCCAGAATAAGCATTTATTTTGCAGTAGATAGGAACTGCAGGTGCCTGGCACTTAAGCATTTGCTGTTTAATTATGAGCCTCTGATTAATTCCTGTCTGAAATCCTGGGACATGAATGACCTGGATGATGGATGAAGGCAAGAGCATTACTACTGTACTTAGATGCAAAGTAGCAAATTACTTTGAAATGTCTAACAGAAACTGTTTTTTCTAGACATCTTTTTCATTAGTAGTTTAGGAGAAAGGAAAAGATGGTTATTTGTCACACAAAGAAGGGGAAAGTTCTTAGCACAGACAGCAAGATAGAAGAAAAAAAGATATTTGGGCAAAGTATCATGGAAAAAAGTATAAATGTTGGAACGAATGGTAGTGGTAAATGTACACAGAGGCTGCACTGAACTGGAGGTCGGCAATGCTGAGCCTGATAGAGAAACCAGTGAGAACAAAGTCAGCACTAATAGAGTCAGTCATAGCAGCCTTCCAGTATCTGAAAGGGGC
>WYDI02023678.1:20798-37406 GCA_009867235.2 Psittacus erithacus | reverse complement strand
AAACCGGGATCGGGGGTTGGGAAAAGGCAAACGGACTTCGGGAGCAAAGTTGGGAGCGGCGACGGGACCATGTACTGCGCATACACGATCCCGGGCATGGGCGGCAACTCCTTGATGTACTATTATAACGGGAAGGCGGTAAGCGGGAATGGGGAGCGGGATAGCGGGAAAAGTTGGGAACAACGCGGGTGTTGGGAAGGGGCGGGGGAGTGCGTTTCCCGGCGCTTTCCCAAGGGGGAAAGTCTGGGGGGGACGGGTCGGGAGTGGCCGGAAACGGGATTTACCGGGGGTTCTGGGGATGCGGGGCGGGGCCCCCCCCCCCCCCCCCCGGTTGGAAAACAACGGGAAAAGAGGGAAAATCCCGGCTCCATCCCGCTCTTCCCAACGGGAACACTGAAAGGCAGGGCAAGAAAAGTGGGAATTCGGGTTCTGTTTGCCATCTGGAGCCGGAGGGATGGGATTTATCCATCCCCCCCTCCCCCCCCGCTGCCTTTTCCCTCTTTTCCAAGGGGAAAAAGTGGGAATTTCGTCGCTGGGCCAAGGGGAAAAGGGGGAGGAGAGAGCTGGGAAAAGGGGGAAAAACGGGAAGCAAACGGCTCTGGGCACCCTCAACTTCCCGCTGATCCCGGCGGCTTTGGGATCGGATCCTGCTTTTCCCTCACGGAAATGGGATTATCCCGTTGGGAAGGGTTGGGTTGGAAGCGCTTTCCTGCTGGGATAAACCTTGGGAAGTGCTGCGGTTTGGAATGCTCCGCTTTTGTATGTGGCTGTCGGGAATGGGAGCTGCTCGGGAAGGGGAAATGTGGGAATTCGATGGGAAAAGCAATGGAGACTTGGAAAACCAGGAGGGATAAATATCCCATGGCTTGGTTTAGTGGCTCCCAAGGGATATTCCCTATCCCAATGCTTGTCAGGCTGCGCCGAAACTCTTCCCGACATTCCCATGCGTGGAATTCGGGAAGCAAAAAGTTTCCTCTGCGAAGCCGGAGGCAGGAAGGAATTCCCAACACTTGGAATAACTTTGTTTTTCCTTGGATTTAGAAGGGGGGGGAAGTTTGAGGATGGGAATGGGATCAGAGCCGGAGTTTTCCTTTTGTTTGAGGCTGTTTTCCTTCCTTAATCCCGTGTGTGATTCCTTTGGAAAGCAGGAGATCCATAGGGAACGCCGAGCCCGCACCATCGCTTCCCTAAATCCCTGAAGCAGGACATCCAAAGGCTCCATTCCCTTTGTGGGGTGGTTAAAGTGGGATGCGGCCATCCTGGGAATGCTGGAAGCTGCTGGGATGCATCCAGCCTGCAGCAAGCTTGGGAAAAGAGGGGGGGGGAGCACAATTCCCCCTTTCCCATCCCTTTTCCAAGTGGATTCATGGATCATGGAGCCGGCATTGTCCTGGCTCCGCATTGTGCGGCTCTTGGGGCCGTGCCAGGCTGCATGCGGAGCGGGGGATGCCAGGTGGGAATGGTTGGGAATGATGCTGGGGAACACGGAGCTGCCGCTTCCTTCCAACCAGGAAAAGCCAGGTCGGAATTCCTCCTTTTTCCCATTCCCAACCTCACTTTTTCCTGTTCCCCCCCCCCCCCCTTCATTTTCCCTTCCCTGCTTCCAAGGCAATTCCTGCTTGGAATCCCTAGGAAGCAACAAAAGGCAGGGAAAACCCCAAACCCCATTCCAGAGGCTTCCCGAATCCCAAGTTTCCTGCGGGAAAAGGCTCAGAGCGGCACAAGAAGCTGGGAAGGGAGCATCCTGCTGCTTCCAACACCGCTTCCTATGGGAGTTTTCCCTCTGCTTTTCCTGGGATAACATGAAGGGGATCGGAAAGGAATGCCGGGATCGGAAAGGAATGCCAAGCTCGGCATTCCCAGGTTTTATTCCCGAAAAACCATCCGAATAAGGGCGTTTGAGGCAGGGAATGGCAGCGCGCGGCCGTCGGTGCTTGGCTCAATGGCGGCTTTGAGGATGCGAGGAAATGAGGGATGGCATTCCCGAAGCCTGGCTCTGGGTTATCCGTTAGAAGCGGCGTTTTTAGGGATACACATGGATGTGGGATTTCATTTGGGAATCGCTTCTTTCCCGCTTGCATTGTGCAGGGCTTTGGGATTGAGAGGGAAAAGCGGGAATGGTGTGGATTCAAAGGAAAAGGGGGAAAAATTCCATGCTCTCATCCAATAATCCACTGGGAAAAGCTGGAACACTGCTCCCAAAAAGCTTCTTCCTGTTTATCCAGCCTTCCAATCATCCCCCCCCCTCCCCCCCCGACGGGAATGAGCTTTTCCCTGTTGGCATTCCCATTCTCCAGCTTTTCCCAGCCGGAATTCCCGCTTCCAAGGGCCAAGTGAGGAGCTGGGATTGGCAACGGGTGTTGGGAATGCTGCGAACATTGGGAATTGTGACCCTTTGGTGTGATGTGGCTTTAAGGGAATGGTGGGGTTTAGTGGGAATACCGGGAATAGGGATGTGCATAGGGCTGTGTATACTGTGTATAGGGAGTATGGATGTACATAGGGCTGTATATACTGTATATAGGGAGTATGGATGTACATAGGACTGTATATACTGTGTATAGGGAGTATGGATGTACATAGGGCTATATTTACTGTATATAGGGAGTATGGATGTACATAGGGCTATATTTACTGTATATAGGGAGTATACTATAGAATTATATACCGTATAGAGTATACTGTGTATATAGTATATAGTACATAACTATATATAGTGCTTCTATACAACCATATAGGTAGCTTTATGTATATAGGACTATATATACTGCCCATATACAACTATATAGAGCTTTATGTACATAGGGCTATATATACTGTATATAGAGAATATACTATATAAATATGTATCTTATATAGAGAGTATACTATATATATAGTGTATAGTACATAACTATGTATACTGCTTATATATAACTCTATAGATAGCTTTATGTATATAGGACTATATATGCTGTCCATATACAAGTATATATAGCTTTATGTACATAGGGCTATATATACTGTGTCTAGATTATATACTATATAAGTATGTACCTTATATAGAGAATATACTGTATATATAGTATATAGCACATAACTACATATAGTGCTTATATGCAACCATGTAGATAGCTTTATGTATATAGGACTATATATACTGCCCATATACAACTATATATAGCTTTATGTACATAGGGCTATATATACTGTATATAGGGAATATACTATATAAATATGTACCTTATATAGAGAGTATACTGTATATATAGTATATAGTGCGTAGACTATATATACTGCTTCTATACAACCATATAGATAGCTTTATGTATATATGACTATATATACTGCCCATATACAACTATATAGAGCTTTATGTACGCAGGGCTATATATACTGTATATAGGGAATATACTATATAAATACATACTGTATATAGAGAGTATACTGTATATATAGTATATAGTGCGTAGACTATATATACTGCTTATATACAACCATATTGATAGCTTTATGTATATATGACTATATATACTGCCCATATACAACAATATAGAGCTTTATGTACATAGGGCTATATATACTGTATATAGGGAATATACTATATAAATATGTACCTTATATAAAGAGTATACTGTCTATATAGTATATAGTGCATAGACTATATATACCGCTTATATACAGCCATATAGATAGCTTTATGTATATAGGGCAGTATATACTGTATATAGGGAATATACTATATAAGTATGTACCTTATATAGAGAGTATATTGTATATATAGTGTATAGTACATAACTATATATACTGCTTATATACAACATATAGGTAGCTTTATGTATATAGGACTATATATATACTGCCTATATACAGCTATAGATAGCTTTATGTACATAGGGCTATATATACTTTATATAGAGAATATACTATATAAGTATATACCCTATATGGAGAGCATACTGTATATATAGTGTATAGTACTTAACTATATATACTGCTTATATATAACTATATAGATAGCTTTATGTATATAGGACTAACGTATTCACTATAGGTGAATAAATATAGCTCTATATAGCCATAAAGCCATATCTAGTTGTGCAGCCATAATCTATATAGTTCTATAGAGAAAAAGCAATTTCTATAGGGTTGTATATACACCTAAAGCCCTGTATCTCCTTGTATATGTGCCTATAGCATATCTATAAATCTGTCTAGGTAGAGATGTGTGATAGAGATACAGAAAGCCACGTATATATTGCCATAGCATAGCATGGTTTGGGTTGCAGAGGCCCTTAAAGCTCACCTATAGATACGGTTTTAGCTCTATATAGCTGTATATGTGTGTTATGTAGTTCCATATATCCATAAAGCCATATATATAGTTGTATATGTGTGTTATATAGTTCTATATATCCATAAAGCCATATATATAGTTATATGTGTATGTTATATAGTTCCATATATCCATAAAGCCATATATATAGTTATATATGTGTGTATATATAGCTCTGTATATCCATAAAGCCATATATATAGTTATATATGTTTGTATAGATAGTTCTATATATCCATAAAGCCATATATATAGTTGCATATGTGTGTATATATAGTTCTATATATCCATAAAGCCATATAGTTGTATATGTGTGTATATATAATTCTGTATAGCCGTAAAGCCATCTATATAATTATATATGTGTGTTTTATAGTTCTATATGCCCATAAAGTCATATATATAGTTATATATGTGTGTTCATATATATATAGCTATATATGTGTGTGTTGTTATATAGGCACATATAGCTATATATAGTTATACTCTCTACAATATAGTAACATATATATCTATACAAAAGGATATTACCTATATTAAAAGCTATATATAGTTATATAGGGTATATATAGTTATACATATATAAAGCTCTATGTATTTCTATAGTTATATGTACATGCACCTATATATTGTTATAGATGCCTTTAATATTCTAATATATAGTTACATATCTATATAATAGAGTGTTATCTATATTAGAAGCTATGTATGTAGTTACAGAGGGGCATTATACAGTTAAATATATATAAAGCTATATATATGTATTACTATAGTTCTCTGCACTTACAGCTATATATATAGGTGCTTATAACACAATAGTACTTATATATCTATGTAATAGAGTATGACCTGTATAAAAGCTATATGTATAGAGTTATATATGGGTGTTTCTATAGGTATATAGGTACATAAAGCTATAGGTGTGTATTTCTATAGTTATATAGGCACATATAGCTCTATATAGTTAGAGATGCCTATAACAGAGCTACATATACTTACATATCTATATAATAGAGTATGACCTATATAAAAGCTATATGTATGCAGTTATATATGGGCATATCTATAGTTATATAGGTACATAAAGCTATAGGTGTGTATTTCTATAGATGTGTAGGCACATACAGCTCTATATAGTTAGAGATGCCTATAACAGAGCTATATATACTTATGTATCTGTATAATAGAGTATGACCTATATAAAAGCTATATGCATAGAGTTATAGATGGGTGTTTCTATAGGTATATAGGTACATAAAGCTATAGGTGTGTATTTCTATAGATGTGTAGGCACATACAGCTCTATATAGAGATGCCTATAACAGAGCTATATATACTTATATATCTATATAATAGAGTATGACCTATATCAAAGCTATATGTCTAGAGTTATAGATGGGTGTTCCTATAGGTATATAGGTACATAAAGCTATAGGTGTGTATATCTATAGATGTATAGGCACATACAGCTCTATATAGTTAGAGATGCCTATAATAGAGCTATATATACTTATATATATAATAGAGTATATAAAAGCTATATATAGAGTTATATAGGAGCATATGTATAGTGTTATATGTATATATAGGGCTCTATATATAGATGTATATACAGGGCTCTATATAGAGATGTATATATTGGAATAGGGAGGACCTTAAAGCTCAGCCAATGTGTCCATAGCTATGGCTCAGCTCTGTAGGCATTGCTCAAGCCATAGCTGTAGCTCCTGCTGTATCCCTATAGGCCTATAAGTAACCTATAGCTCCTTATGGAATTCCATCTATTCCCTATGGAATTTGGGCTAGGGAAAGAGCCCTGTTTCGGAGTGCTCGGCTTTCCCGTCCCAAAGGCAGGAATGTGATCCCGGAGCCATTCCCAAACGCTCAGCCTGCACTGATTTGAGGGCTGAGGATGCCTTTGGTTTGCCTTGGAATTCCCGCTTGCTTCCCAGTTTTCCGCATGGAATTCCCACTTTAGGGGCTTCCCGGAATGTAGCAATCATTGCCGGGAGCAATGGAAGTAAAGCAGGGATTCCCAGCTATGGAAAACCGCTCTATTCCCAGGCATTGGGGGGGGTTAACAGCAGCTGTAGCCTCCAAATGCCGTTCCCTATGGATCACCAGGAAGTGGGGCTCCTGGGAAAACCACTTGGGAAAAGGGCCCTTTGCTGAGTGCCAGGTGGGAATTGCACCTGGAAAAGGGAATATCGGAGCCCGCCAGGCCAGGATTGCATTCATTGATTCCCATTGAGGATGGGACCTTGGCTTTATGGGGTTAGATGGGATTTTAGTGGGATTGAGGGGGATTTGATTGGAATGGCTGGGATTGGGATTAGTGGGAATTTCGTGCCTTTCTCAGGGGGTTATTTGCATTGTAAGTGAAATTATTGGGAATTTAAGTGGAATTATTGGGAATTGAGGTGAAATTATTGGGAATTTAAGTGGAATTATTGGGAGTTGAGGTGAAATTCAGAATTGAGGTGAATTTCCATGGATTTTAGGTGAATTTCCTTGGATTTTGGGTGAATTTCTATGGATTTTAGGGGAATTTCTATGGATTTTTGGTGAATTTTATGGATTTTGGGTGAATTTCCTTGGCATTTAGGTGAATTTTATGGATTTTGGGTGAATTTTGTGGGTTTTAGGGGAATTTCTATGGATTTTGGGTGAATTTCCTTGGAATTTAGGTGAATTTCTATGGATTTTAGGGGAATTTCCTTGGATTTTGGATGAATTTTATGGATTTTAGATGAATTTCCATGGATTTTGGGGAATTTCTATGGAATTTGGTGAATTTCTGTGGTTTTTAGGGGAATTTCCTTGGAGTTTAAGTCAATTTCCATGGATTTGGGGGAATTTCTATGGATTTTGGGTGAATTTTATGGATTTTAGATGAATTTATGGATTTTAGGGGAATTTCTATGGATTTTAGGTGAATTTCCTTGGAATTTAGGTGATTTTCTATGGATTTTGGGTGAATTTTATGGATTTTGGTTGAATTTCCTTGGAATTTAGGGGAATTTCTATGGATTTTAGGTGAATTTCCTTGGAATTTAGGTGAATTTCTATGGATTTTGGGTGAATTTTATGGATTTTGGTTGAATTTCCTTGGAATTTAGGTGAATTTCTATGAATTTTGGGTGAATTTCCATGGATTTTGGGTGAATTTTGATAGATTTTGGGTGAATTCATGTGAATTTTGGGTGAATTTCCATGGGTTTTGGGTGAATTTTATGGATTTTTAGGTGAATTTTATGGATTTTGGGTGAATTTCCTTCCATTTTAGGTAATTTTATTGGACTTTATTTGATTTTGGGTGAAATTAGCTCAATTTTAGGTGTTTTTGTTTGATTTTGGGTGAAATTCATCCAATTTGGGGGGATTTCCTTTGTTTTTGGGTGAAATTCATCCAATTTTAGGGGATTTCTTTTGATTTTGGGTGAAATTCATCCAATTTTAGGTGGTTTTCAATGGTTTCCTTTGATTTTGTGTGAATTTAGTCCGATTTTAGGTGGTTTTTTATGATTTTGGGGTGAAATTCATCCAATTTTGGGTGGTTTCCTTTGATTTTGGGAAAATCCATTGGGATACTACTGCCGGAACGCCATTCCCATTGGGAATTCTCACTCTTTTGGCTGCCTTTTCCCTATTGGTTAGCATGGGAAATCTCCCATTTGGAAACGGAAAGAGGGAAAAAAGGGGCTGAAAATTCCCGTTTCATTATCCCGGGAATAGGGATGCTCATCCCTAAAAACCTCATATTCCATATTCCGGATCGAAAGACATGCAAGTGGCTCGGCAGCAATTTTATATCCCAACTCTATTGCATGCTCTATCATGAATAAGCCAATCCCAAGGAAAACCGAGCTCATTCCATTGGGAATTCTCCCTGGCTGCGGCTCATGAAGCTGATTCCAGAAAGTAGGAAAAATCCACGTTTTGCTCCTGGAATCCCATTGAATTCACCAATGTCATCCCGAAATCCCAATGGTTTTTAACACCATGTTTTTCCTGGGAAAAAATTCCTCCTTTAATGCAATTCCCAATTCATTTTGGGATTTTTGGGATGAGTTTATGGGGAGGGGGTTATTCCCATTGTTTCTGGCGCTATTCCCAAGTGCAATTCCAAGTGCTTGGAAGTGAAAAGCCCTTGGAAAACGGGAAGCGGAGGCTTTGATCCTGACGGATTGAGCCTTTCCTTTCCATTGGCATCCATATGGAATGTGGTGCAGAGAGGCTGAATCTTTATATTGGCTGCTCCAAATCCCCTTGGATTTATCCATAGAAAATCATGGCAATCCCAATGCTTCCCTAATCCCGAAAGTTGGAGCCGAGGAAATTCCAGGCCTCTGGAATTCCACGTGGCGCCACATCCTCTTGCTCTTTAAACCCATGGAGAGGCTGGAAAACAGCGGGATCATAGGAAAAGGGAAGGGGGGGGGGTCTCCTGCATCCCATAATAACCAGGATGGGTGTTGGTTGTTGTGAGCATCCAGGATCCCAAATCCTTCCTATTGGGAATGCCGGCGTTCCGGTGCAGCTGCTGCTATGGGCATGGATTCCCAGGAATACTATGGGCATGGAGTTGGGAATGCAAAGGGACTCGGGAAGAATCCCAATGGATAACGTTGGAAGGGTGGGAATGCCGCAAGCAGAGCCCTGATATGGGGGGGGGGGGATCCCGCTTTCCAACTCCCGGAATTCCAGGGAAAAGAGGCTTGGAATGATGCCAGTGGCTCTTAATAGGGATGAAATTCCTGGTTTTCCCACCCAAACATCCCGGGAGAGGCCAAGAATTCCATATGGAGAAGGGAAAAGCTCTTTGGGGGGGTGTGTGTGTGCATTAATGGGTGTTTTGCCCCTTTCTTTCCTTAATAGCTTGATTATTAATGATCATTAATGGTCATTAATCATCATTAATGATCATTAATCATCATTCCGGGATGATTCCATGGCATTCCAAAGAGGAATCATTCCATATTAGCCTGATTATTAATGACTGACAGGGATACAAGTCGTCATTCCCCCTGATTGGATCAGGAAGTGGGAAAGATGGGAATGGTTCTGTTCCCGATGGGATGAGGAAGGAGAGGGGAAGGTGATGCTGAGTGTGTTAGGGTTGGTTCCTTATTACCATTGCTATTATTAGTACTATTATTGCAGTTATTAGCACTATTATTGAGATCATTAGTACTATTATGATTATTGCTATTATAATTACTATTATTAGTACTATTATTACTATTATTATTGATATGACTATTATTACTACTATTACTCCTATTATTACAATTATTAGTGCTATGATTGATATTATCATTACTATCATTGCAATTATTGCTATTATTATTGCTATCATTCTGATTAGTACTACTATTATTGCTGCTATTATTACTATTATTCCTGTTATTATTGCTATTATGATTAGCACTACTATTATTGCTATCATTATTACTACTCTTAGTATTATTACTGCTATTATTAGTATTATTATGATTAGTGCTATTATTGCTATTATTATTACTGTAATTATGGTCAGCACTACTATTATTACTATTATTACAGTTATTGCTATTATTGCTATTATGATTATTGTTACTATTATGATTATTGCTATTATTGCAATTATTACTATTATGACTCTTATTATTGTTATTATTGCCATTATTACTACTATTGCTATTATTATTACTATTATTACCATTATTACAACTACTATTACTATTATTACCATTATTACAACTACTATTATTACAACTACTATTACTATTATTATTGCTATTATTGCTATTATTACCATTATTACATCTACTATTGCTATTGTTATTATTACTACTACTACTATTACAACTATTATTACCATTATTACCACTATTGCTATTATTATTACTACTACTATTACCATTATTACTATTATTACAACTACTTAGTATTATTACTATTATTACCACTATTACATCTACTATTGCTATTATTATTACTATTATTACCATTATTACAACTACTATTGCTATTATTATTACTATTATTACCATTATTACCACTATTACAACTGCTATTGCTATTATTAATACTATCATCACTGCTATTATTGCTATTAGCATTCAAATGCTCGTTATTACTATTACAGCTATTAGTAGCATCATCCCCGCCATGGCAGTGGGACGGAGCTGGATGATCCCCCCCCAAGCCAAAGCATTCCAGGATTAATGGGAATAATGGGAATAAGAAGAGCAAAGGGGGTGGAACCTCAGGAGCTTGAAGGCCTTGTCCAACCTGAACCACTCTGATACGATTAGTATTAATACTAAGATTAGTATCAGCTAATTATTAGCTATTATTAGCGCTGTTATTAGCGCTAATATTAGGGCTATTATTAGCGTTATTATTAGGGCTATTATTAGGACTATTAGTGCTATTATTAGGGCTATTATCACTATTCTTAGGGCTATTAGTGCTATTATTAGGGCTATTGGTGCTATTATTAGCACTATTATTAGCACTCTTATTAGGGATATTATTCGTGCCATTATTAGGGCTATTGGCACTATTACTAGGGCTATTAGTGCTATTATTCGTGCTATTATTAGGGCTATTAGCACTATTATTAGGGCTATTAGTGCTATTATTCGTGCGATTATTAGGGCTATTAGCGCTATTATTAGGGTTATTAGTGCTATTATTAGTACTATTATTAGGGCTATTAGCGCTTTTATTAGGGCTATTAGTGCTATCATTAATGCTGTTATTAGCGCTTTTATTAGGGCTATTAGCACTATTATTAAGGCTATTAGTGCTATTATTAGGGCTATTAGCACTGTTAGTGCTATTATTAATTATTAGTGCTATTATTAGTGCTATTAGCACTATTAGGGCTATTAGTGCTATTATTAGGGCTATTAGCACTATTAGTGCTATTATTTATTATTAGCGCTATTATTAGGTCTATTAGTGCTATTATTAGTGCTGTTAGCGCTATTAGGGCTGTTAGTGCTATTAGTGCTATTATTAGGGCTATTAGCACTATTAGTGCTATTAGTGCTATTATTAGCACTATTAGCGCTATTATTAGAGATATTATTAGTGCCATTATTAGGGCTATTGGCACTATTATTAGGGTTATTAGCACTATTATTAGGGCTGTTAGTGCTATTAGTGCTGTTAGCGCTATTATTAGTGCTATTATTAGGGCTATTAGCACTATTATTAGAGCTATTAGTGCTATTATTAGGGCTATTAGAGCTATTAGTGCTATTATTAGTGCTATTAGGGCTGTTAGCACTATTATTAGTGCTATTATTAGCGCTATTATTAGAGCTATTAGCACTATTATTGGGGCTATTAGTGCTATTATTAGGGCTGTTATTAGGGCTATTAGCACTGTTATTAGGGCTATTATTTATTATTAGTGCTGTTATTAGGGCTATTACTAGTTCTATTATTCGTGCTATTATTAGTGCTATTATTAGTATTATTACCATTCCTATTACTGTTATTTCCCCCCCCATGGCAGGGGTTGCAGCTTTAAGGTCCCTTCCTACCTGTTTCTATTATTCCTGTTATTCCCAATTATTCTTCCTAGCGTTATTCCCAAGTATTCTTCCTATTACTATCCCTATTAATTATCCCTATTATCCATAAGCTCCCTGCCAGTGGTGAAAACCATGGATAAAGGGCTCTGTGGAGTCTAAATTCCCATTATCCCAAAGACATTCCCATTTGACTCTCAAAGAACCCATGCTTCCCATGGGATTTGTGTTCTCTTCCCATGAATCCAATTGGGAATCGCAGCCTGGTGAGGCTAAAGTTGCTCTCATCCAAGCCGAGTGGAATTCCAAGGATCCTGGTGTGTTTTCCCAGCCTATCCATGTTAAAGGGAGGGAATGCTGCGGTTATCCATGTCCAGGGAATGCTTTGGATTTCGGAGCGGCTCCTCTTTTCCATAATAAACCATTCCACAGATTGGATTTGGGATTTGTCTCCCGATTATCCCTTTCCCAGTGGCAAATCCATGTTTTCGCTATGGAATAGGGATGGAAGCCAGGAATCAAGTGTGGTTATTCCAGCTGAAATACCGCATCCCAATGGCACGGAGCAGCTTCCTGGGATATTTAGCTGGTCAATGGAGGGATAAACATGGATCCTTCACTGGGATATCGGGATCTACCAGGCTGGGGATGCTGCTGGGCCCATCTAGCCCTCAAATCCAATCTATCCCGGTCTTGGAGCAGGGAATCCCATCTCCAGGCTGAGGAAAACACGGATCCCGGGAATGTTGGTTTTCCTTGCCTTCCTCAATGAGGCTTTTCCAATGGGAATGCCTTGTTCTCCGCCTCATTCCAATAGAATCCCATCGTGCTACTTTGGGCAGGGTTTGGATCCAAAGGGATGATCCCACATCCCGGTGGCTCAACACTGCTGTCCCATGGGATAATGTTTTCCTGCTTTTCCCCCTTTTTGCCTTCTCTTTTCCTTCCCAATCCATCTTTCCTTCCACATCCTAGGGGGAAGCTTGCTTCCAATGGGAATGCCTCTATTCGGCATTCCATACCTTTGGAGAATCCCTATCCAGTTTCCTCCGGAAAAGGCGGATAATAGTCTGGTTTAGCATGGGGAAGAGCTCGATATCCCTGGTATTCCCAGGGAACACAGTTTTCCATGGATAACGGATCCCTGTCCATCCATCTCCCCAGCCACACCTTGGTAGGGCCGCTAGAATTCCATATGGAAAAGCAGGGCCGATCCCTTCCTGGGAGAAACCCATTTGTGCCAAATCCCTCCTCAATGCCTGAGGCATGCATTGGGATATAGGGAAGTTGGGAATGGGAAGGGAATGCCGGAGGCTTGGAGAGATGAGGGGTTGCAAGGGGAGAGCATCCAAAGGTCTCCATTGAGGGCTTGGATTTGGGATGCTCTGAAGTCAGAGGAGGAGGAATTCCATCCAGGAACTCCCGGTTTTCCTGTAGATCCATAGAGGGAATCACAGAATTCCAGGCCTCCAATCCCTTCATCCAAAGGGAAGAGCTTGTGCCTGCTCCAAGGATGGCACTGAGGGCTGATTGGGATGGAGCTGGGATGCGACAGGGATACAGGGATGTGACGGATACAGGGATGCAACTGGGATACAGGGATGCCCCTGGGATACAGGGATGCGACGGATACAGGGATGTGACAGGGATACAGGGATGTGACAGGGATACAGGGGTGCAACAGGGATACAGGGATGTGACAGGGGTGCGACAGGGATACAGGGATGCAACTGGGATACAGGGATGTGACTGGGATGCAGGGATGCGACAGATACAGGGATGCGACTGGGATACAGGGGTGCAACTGGGATACAGGGATGCGACTGGGATACAGGGATGCAACTGGGATACAGGGATGCGACAGGGATACAGGGATGCGACTGGGATATGGCATTGTGGTCCATCATTTGGTCCTGGTTGTGCTCCTCCATCCCGAAAGATCCACACCTTTGGAATTTGGGGCCTTAACCAGATTCTAACTGCTTCCCGATTCCAGCTGCTTCCAAATAGGAATATTTGGGATCCATCCAGGCTATTGCAGTCGGAATTGCTGTGAGTGAGCGTTTCTCCATCCCATGCCTTTTGATTTGGGCTGCTTTTCCAGCTGGATTCCCATCTGTGGGCTCCACCTTGATATCCAGGTGGAATTTTGGAGGGAATTGGATTCAAGCGACTGCTTAATATCCAATAGGACTCTGGCCCTGTGTATCCATGGAAGTGGCCAAGGATAGGATGGATGCAGCTTGGAGCAACCAAGGTAGCCCTGGAAGCATTGGGATGAGCTTCCCCTTCCAACCCAAACCATTCCATGCTTCCATGACTCCTTTGGGATAGTGGTTATCCAAGGATTCTGCTCCTGCCACCGCTCCCAGCTCTTCCTTCCCTCCATTTCCGATGTCCTCTTCTCCGGAATTCCATGTTTTCAGTAGGAAAAGGCAATTCCCCCTCATTCCCAATTTGCATCCCATTTGGATTTCAGCTCCCAAAGGGAATGAGAGCCAAGGGGACCCCATTAAATTCCCAACCTTCCTTTGGTGCCAAACAGTGGGAAGAGGGATGACAACGGAGTTGAGGTGATGGATGGATATGGGGGGGGCGTCTCCATTGGGAATAACATGGAATCTGAGGATGCTTCCAGCCTGTTTCAGTGGGTTTTCCATGCTCTCAATGGGATGGGATGGGTTGGAAGAGTTTGGGCATCTCCCACTTCCAATCCCTATGGAGCTTCCATTTGGAAGTTGCTCCAAGCAACGGGAATGGGACATCTCCATTGTCCCACCCATTCCAATGTCCCACCAGCTTCCCAAGCTCCCATCTCGCTTTCCCCTTGAAGCCCTAACCCAAAGGACATCCCTATAGGGAAGTGCCATCCCTTGGCATGGTTTTCCTTGCCTTGGAATAGCTGGAATCCATTGGGACGAGGGACTTGGTTCTGTCTTAGGGATGGGAATGGTTCTATCTTAGGGATTGGGATAGGAATGGTACATGTATTTATCCATGCCATAAATGCATTTATCCCACTTTTCCTTTAGATCCATGGATTTATCCCACTTTTCCTTTAGATCCATGGAGTTATCCATGCCATAAATGCATTTATCCCACTTTTCCTTTAGATCCATGGATTTATCCCACTTTTCCTTTAGATCCATGGAGTTATCCATGCCATAAATGCATTTATCCCACTTTTCCTTTAGATCCATGGATTTCTCCCACTTTTCCTTTAGATCCATGGAGTTATCCATGCCATAAATGCATTTATCCCACTTTTCCTTTAGATCCGTGGATTTATCCATGCCATAAATGCCTTTATCCCTCCTTTTCCCACTAAATGCAGTTAAGCCGCAGCATTCCCATTTTGATTCCACTTTATACCTTTATTATCCCCTTCTCCATCCCATTTAACCCCTAAATCCCGATGGAAAACTCCCTTTTGCCTTTGATTCTTGTTGGATTTTACCTGGATTGGCCTCTTCCAGCCCTGGAATATGGATTCCTTTCCCTATTCCATCTTCCATCCATTACATTCCAATCCTATGCTGGGATTCAGGGATGAATCCATTGGGAATCCATCATCCCCCATTGGGAATGATGCCCCAAGGCATTTCCAGGCCAGAGCCATTTTCCTATCTCCATCCCCTTGTGTTCCCATTGGAATGGCTTCCATTGAGGCCTCAGTGTGCTCCAGGGCATCCATTGCCTGTGGTACCCATCGCCTGGCCTTGGGTACCACAGCAACCCTGCATTCCACTGGGAGCATCCCATTGGCTCTCCCATCCTTCCAAACTGCTCTTTCCCATTGGAATTCCTTTGGGAATGAGTGAAATACCTTCCACATTCCGGCCATGGCTCCATATCCAAGATGCTAGAAGGAGGAATCCGTGCTCCTTCCCAACACCTCCATTCCCATTGGAGCTGTTGGGATGATGAGAGCTTGGAAGTGGCCCTATTGGAATTGGATGAGCTTTAAGATCCCATCCATCCCATTCCCTTCTTATCCCTCGCATTCCCACTCTGGAAAGCCATATTCCTTGGTGGGCCTCTTGGATGAGTTCCACCTCTCCATCATCCCAAAGGAATGATGTGCATGGACACAGCCGCCATTCCTGCTTTATCCAAGGCTGTTGATGTGGCTTTGGGCTGGAATCCCATTGGAAGAAACATGGACGTAGGGATTTAGGGATGGATTTGGGTCTCCAAGGATGTGGATTTAGGGATGGATTTGGGTTTCCAAGGACATGGATGTAGGAATTTAGGGATGGATTTGGGCTTCCAATATGGATTTAGGGATTTAGGGATGGGATTTGCGCTTCCAATAGGGATTTAGGGATGGATTTGGGCATCCAAGAAACATGGATTTAGGGATGGATTTGGGCTTCCAAGGACATGGATGTAGGGATGGATTTGGGCATCTAAGGACATGGATGTAGGGATTTTGGGCTGGGATCTGGATGCAGGAATTGGTGCCTGGAAGCGATGGGACACCGGGAATGGCTCGGAAGGAGAAGCCTTGGCCATGCTTGTGCAGGGATCAGGCTGTATCCATGGAATTCCATCCCAAACCATTCCCTGATTCCATACTGGAACCCTCCCCCCATATCCCTTGGGATTGGGTTTCCCACCTATGCAAAGCTTGGAATTCCATCCCATTTCCTGTTTCGGGGGGGGGGGGGGGGGGGGAATCCATGAACCCCACCCCTTACCCCTCAATGGCATTTGGGGAAGGGGGGGAGGGAACCGGGGCGGAAAAGGGAAAGGGGGGGGTTT